>VYZP01012359.1:891-14019 GCA_013400635.1 Hypocryptadius cinnamomeus
ATGCTTTCAAATATTCCTTTAGGAAAGACTGCACTGTTTTCCTTCAGATAAATAACGTAATGGATCCTTTCCTTTTCCATGGAGAGGCACAGTAAACTGGGGAACACTGAAAAAAGACTCTAGCTTGGAGTTTGCCCTGATCTCAGAAGCACAAGTCAGTGTGCTAGCAGCTTCACAGCCGTGTCATGCAGAAAGACACACTGCATACCACTTTTCAAAGCCTTGCATCTCCTAATCTCCAACTCAGGACCTGAGAGATTTAGGAAATCAAACCCAGGCAAGAATAACCAGTTAAGGAAAAAGATAATCTCTGAAAAATTTATCTGCACCTTAATCTATAACCCTTATATTAAGTTTAGGGTCTCGGTTTGAGAACCTAAGAGTCCTTGGAAAGTTTTCAGTTGTTTTCCTTTAAATATTTTCAGCCAAGTTTATTTGGAGATTGCCACTGAAATGGATGCTTCATATCATAAAACACCTAAAGGAAAATTAAAGCTATCTTTACTTTCACAGAATGAAATTTCAGTTCTGAAAAAGAGGTGTTTCTAACAAAACTGTCTTTGGGAGTTGCATGATTTTTAAAATTGTTGATGTTGCATCAAATCTACGATGAAAATATCTTCTTGCATTAGTTTTTTCATTGTTCTTAAAAGATGAGAAGTATTACAGGCTTCTGCACCCCTTTTGTGACGCAGACTGCCCCAGAGTCCAAAGGCTCTGATAGTGCAGGCTGATCTAGCTGACTGTAGCCCGCCAGGAAAGGTACAGCTCTTCACACTCCTTCCTCAACTGCACAGGAGGTTTCTCATACTCAAACCAGAGATACTTCATCCCTAATTTCTAGGAGTGGTGTCATGAGCCGTACAGAAATCTGACCAGAACAAACCACAAACCATGCCTTGGCAGCAAAGGTTGCCATGGCCATGCCACCAGCCCTATACCTTTAATGCCAAAGCTCATTTGGCAGCATTTACTCAGATTTCCACAAGTTACCTTTGCTGCTTGTGGTCATGTCTGTGATGGTTATTGCTGATAGCATTTTGAGACAACAGACTTTCAACCAGTGACAGTTTTTGGAGGAACTTATTTTAAGAGTGAGACCTAGTCTGTAATATTTGCTTCTAGAGGAAAGGAGAGTGCATATGGACCTCAGCTTTATCTCCTGATATTTTATCTGCACTTGAAATGTCTTCCACCCAGACAAATTGCTTAATACCTGCAATGAAATAATGCAACACACCAAGAAGAGGACTAACCTTTCTATGCCTGTTGCTTTGTAACATTTTATGCTGCCTATGGGTCTTCTGGTCTCCTGTCTCTTCCTGTCTCCTGGTCTTCTGGTCTCCTGTGGAAACAACCTGGTCTCTGCCTGCCCACCAGTGGATCTCTGTCCCCCACTTACCTCATGAAAGAGGGCTTTCATGGTTAATTTTTGTGAAGAGCTTTGCAATTACTACCTGACAGAAGCCTAAATATGGGCCCTGGTTAGTATAATAGAGTAACTAAAATGACCTTTACAGAACCATTTTTGCTGTAAAAACCTCTCCTCTCAGTGTGCTCTGCTTTAATGTTCTCATCTTCTTTCCATTTAATTGTCATCTCATACCTTTTGTTTCTTTTTATTGACCCTTCTGGACAACTGTTTTTGGGAAAGCCTTTTTATACATCTCTCTTTCCTTTCTCTCTCTAATAGATACCGTCTTCTTTTAAAGAGCAGGCTCTCCCTCCCTCAGCTAAGTACTATCTTGGCAGGCAACTGGGGAGGAGGAGTCTTCTTTAAAAGGCTCTGAAATTGTATTGTTAAAAAATATATAAATAAAGCAACAAACCTTTTAATAGGGCTTTGAACAATCATCCCTTTCATTCCCTTATGGCCTTTTGTGCTTCTGGCTTTTTTATTATTTAGTGTGCTTCAAAAAAAAAAAAATCCAAATGTTTTATGTTAGGCCATTAAGAGTTTATTTGGGTTGAAAATAAATAAATAAATGTGATGCTAGCAGTTGGGACTGTGAGCACATGCACAGTTGCCTGGCAGAGACAACCTATAGGAGGCACATCAGAAGGCCAGAATAAGCTTCAGTAAAAGACTAGAACAAAAGCATCAGCAGCATTTGTTTCTGGTTAAGTACTTTTGCATGAGCCTGACTACTGGAGTGGTTTACCCAGCTTTTATCTGTTTTAAATTCACCTCGGTCCCCTCAACCCTCGCTGCAGAATCACTCCAGACTGTAATTCATGTTAATTATATGGAACAGGAGGAAGGATGGGTTTTTTAAAAATCTTTTTTTTTTTATTTTTTTAAATCACTTGATGGGAGCATGTGACTGGTTGGTATCCAGTGGTGCTCCTGGAATTATGAGATATCTAACTGTTTTATCCATGACCTGCCTGATTTTTTGTTTTTAATTTTTTTTTTTCTGTGTGTATTTTGATTTATTTTTTAAAGTCATGGGTAAATTTTTTGAATAGCCAGAAACAGCATAACAGCATTTTGTTCCTTTTTCTCTTTCTACCTCCTTCCATTTTTGTTTGCCAGCTTTGCCTGTCATCCCCAGAGAATTCTGTATCAGGCTGGTGACTACAGCTAGGTGTCCTCCCTGTGCATAAATAGTATAAATCTTCATCTCAGCTCCCTGATGGAGCTATCTGGGAGAGAGAGAAGAGTCTTTGGCAATAAACATGTTATTAGGCTTGCACTGTAAGCTCCCATGTGAGGGATTTGGCAAATCAATACCAAAACTTAAACTTTCTAACCCATTTTCTCCATGAGACTGAAGTATATGGCAACTCTTGAAAAGCACACATACATACTGCAGCTGGTCTTGTTAAATTAAAAGACTGCAAGTAGTTAGGAGGAACTTCTAATCTGAGCCTGACTTTGCTGTCTCAGTGTTGAGACTCATGAATAAAACAACCTGATTATCCTTGTGAAGTTGAATGGAGTCACCGACAGTCCGGATCTCAAAAATTTAGGGAACAGGTGTCCATCTCTAGAAAGGAATCAGAGGCAGGACAGTGGCTAAAGGGCACCCTTCAATGAGTGCCATCTTGTGTGGAACATAGAATGTCAGGTGGCAAATGACCAAAAGAGCTTCTGGCACACATAACCTCAGGTGCATCAAAGAGCAGAAATCCACTGCATTCAACAAGAGAACATGAAACTGTCTCTCTGACACAGCAACATCTCCACTTTTTGCTGTCTTGTAAAAAAAAAATTGTGTTGCTTATTTTTATAGGATCATAGAATATCTTGAGTTGATTGGGACCCACAAGGATCAACAAAGTAAAAAAACCAAACAATTCTCTCGGTATTACATGAAGGAGTATGATCTGGACAAAATTTTAATTGCTAGATTCCCTTAACTTACGTAGTTTGGTACAGTTCCCTATGAAAATAAAGTGTATCCTTCAAAATTTTGTTACAGGATCAGGAACAAAAAAGAAAAACTCATCAGATACTTGGACTTGATAGGCTTAATGTTTTATAGACCTGGCTCTTGTTTTCAGCCTTCTGTATGCTGGTTCTGACCTATTCAAAAATAGGTACTAGGGCTCAGAAGAAGTTTAAGAGGAAGACCTAACTAAGGTTTTCCCAGTCAATAAAACAGGGATTATAAACTTTCTGACATTATAGCAATAAGTGAAAATAATCAACTTACTGTATTCCACAGTATTTTATACACAGCAGATATGTGTTCCTGAGATACAGAAAATTAATTGAAAAATTGAGGTTACTAGGAAAAGGGAAGAATATATGTATACTTTTCTACAGTACACTATTAATTTTAATGAGATGAGAAGAACTCATACTGTAAACATGAAATATAAAAAATCCACAAAGATCAGTGGAAAACTTCCCATTGGTTTTTCAAAGTCTAGACTAGAAAGCAATAACAACTGCTACAGTATCTTCAGCTATCATGGGCAAGTGAAGGTTCACTAGATATCTGTAAGTAGTTGCTTTTGGAGAATGGTACTGCTTGACAAGGCACAGCTCTAACCAAATGGTGGTTGATTGTTGGATACTGAGAAACAATAACATTGTTTTAAAAATCCTGAGTTACTTGGACAATTTTACTTGTAAGATCATTCACCATTAGCAATTAAGAGACATTGTTTTCAAGTCTGCATGGACGAAATGTATCTAGGTATCTTAAGGGTTTACGTATTTCTAGAAAACTTTACAATATAAAAGCTGTACTTTTGTTATCCAACTATTGGTCATGGGCCATCAAGCTATTGAAGAATATCAGCAGTTGAATGTGCTTCATGTCATACCTGGAATGATACTTATTCCTGGAATATAGATTTGGAATAATTGTTTTGTGTCACAAACCTATAAACATTTATAAAGGTACAGATCAAGACCCCATAAAAGAAAATTCCGACTTAAGTTTATTTTACAACATAATGTCACCATGTCTCATAGTTTCCTCTTACAAACCTACATTGCAGGTATTTTATAACACCTGTCTTTTAGACCTTTGAAAACATATAAAAATATATTTACTAAAGAACTGTTTATTTCTTTAGTAAGGGAAAAAAAATCAAACATGGGAAGGAATACCTTGGAGATAAGAAGTGAGGATGGTTTGGATTGTGTGGCAAAAATTCCAGTGCTGGTCTGACAGCGAAAGAATAAAATTACAAAGGGATTAATGAGAACAATTATTTATCCTTCAAAATCTGGAAGGAGTTGTTCATGATTTATTGTAAGTATAAGGAAAGGCATTGGAGTGGCTTGGTGTGAGTAGAGGCCAGTGGTCAGTACTGGAAGTGCTGGGTCTGTATGGTAATTCTCTTCCTATGGGGGACTGAAAAAGACATTTCTGCTTCTCTGCCAAGGTGTGCCTTTGGGGTGACTAGTGGGATAAGAATTTAAAAAGAATGGATACTTTTAAAATAATATTTAGACTATTTGGGGTTTTTTTTCTGGTCATGAAGTCACTGAGTTCGTCAGTTTCTGTGATGATTCTGGAAGATTCTGAACTAACTTCTGCTGCTTAACTGAGCTGCAGGGTTAAATCTAGATCCTGCACAAATTCCATATATTCCTTTTAGACCTCTTCTGAAAGAAAATAGAGGTTATAATGAGGAAAATCCTGTGCAAGGACTATAGCAAGTGCACCCAGTAGACTAAGCAAGACTAAAGTCCTGCTTCAACCTGATAAAGCAAATAAAGCATAATGTTAAGACAGAGGAAGAGTAACACCCGCCTCCTCCTCCTCCTCCTCCTTCTCTCCACAGACACACAACTTGTTTACAAAAGTGCCTTGTAGTGACTGCTGGTGGTGTCACTCCGTCCCATGCCCCAGAGCTATCACCGGGCCTCATGGGAGATGTGACTACAGCATCGGACATGGGACTGTTTGTTCACTCACTTTCTGTGAAGAGAGTTTTGAACTGTGTTTTGAATAGACAGCATTTTCTTTGTGTGGTTGGTAAATAACACAGAGCAAAGTTAGTCAGCAAGTTGCATAGCTTCTGCATTCTGATTCTTTGGAGCCCTTTTGTACCAAGCTTGACAGGATGTTTTTAACAGAATGTGACCTCACTGGGATACCAGAGGTAAGGAAAAAGTTATTTGGGCTGTTGTGGAATAATTTGCGCAGAGCTGACCGAAAGTACTGCTTTAAAATGCCTTTTGGAAAGAAGATGGTCTCATGGTGATCCAGTCAACACCTTGTTCAGTGAAAATCAATGTCTTTCACTCCTTCGTGAGTTGTGGGAAGTCTTAACAAGATTTTCAATTTCCCACATGTGGAAAAAGAGGCTGATTTGCAAATCTCAGAATGATCATGTACTTGCTCATTGAGCAAAGGCCCAGTTCAAGAGCATCAAAGTGTTTTCTTTCTAACACAGCACAGAACAAGCAGAGCAGATCCAGTTGTTCATCCAAGTCCTAGGAGCAGCAGCGTGAGCATCAGAGCGGTGGCAAACCCAGCAAGACCTGGACACATCAACCTTGCGGACACCCATCCTCGGCCACTGGGTGAAGGTAAGAGGGAAAGCCACACAAAGCAGCATCACCGAGCTCCCTGGGCAGGACCAGGAGTGGGTTTTCATCACGGACGATGGATGCCGCTTGTCGCCGTGGCTGGAGGCAGAGCAGAGGGGGTGCGGTGCCCCGGGGGCTGCGGGCGGTGCGGGCACCCCCTCTCCTCCCTCTGCTGGCCAGCGCGGGGGCACCGGCACCTCCGGGCTGCTGGGGAGCCCGACCTGCACCGGGACTCCCCAGGGGGCTGCCCCGGGTTCCTGGCTCTGATGGGATGGAGTGGTGTGAGCTTCAGCTGCAGGAAAAGAAGGGAGAGAAATATGAGCGCTCCACAAGTCGGAGAACGTGATTTAAAACCAACCAAAATAAAGTGGATGTCAGACTCAGATAGCTATACAGTAAAAAATATTATAAATTCATGCTGAATATCTGAGTGATTTGTTGACATTCAGGATCTAGAAAGGTATTTATGGAAAATGAAAGGAAAATGCATTATTACAAAATGTAGCTTCATGAATAATAGGGATCTTGCTGTTCTGAAATGGAATTAACAATATGTGATCCGCTTTACTATCTATATCAACAGAACAACAAAGCTTCTTTGTTTTTGTGGTCAGCAGCTGTAGGGGTTTTTTTCAGACAGTACAGGTGACTTAAAAATTTTAAAAGTTTGTTTTGAGTCACTGGTGGAGCAGTAAGAGGAAATTAAATTCTCATGATGCGTAAAACTGTTATTCATACTTAAAGAATTTCATAACCAAGAGATGTAAAAATATGCTTTTAAAATTGGAAAGTTTTGGGTTTTGCTGACAACGAAAGTGTTCTTTGGTAAATGAGGATGGAAAAGTTTGCTCATTTACTTATGACTAACTAGAATTGCTTTCTACTGTAAAGCACATAAAGAACTAGGGCTTTGTTTTTGCTTGTGATCAGTTAAAAAATGGATGGTTTGAACTTCATTTAGTTGTATAAAAGATGTGGTGAGTGCATCACTCCTAGTAAGACAGGGTAATGACTTTGGTTTGACAAAGCTTTTACAGTGATACTTTTATATAGCCAAGCCTGCTATTGAACTTCAATCCATTGCTGTGTGGTTATAAAAGCTGCAAGGTCTGTCCTAATTAAAGCAATTATTTGTACTGAAGAACCTTCTAGAGAGAAGCATGTTCTGTGAAGCAGAAGTATTTCAAATGGGGATGACTAAAGATGTTAAATTTATATTCACAACTTTGGTATTTGTGTTGCGGTAGTATTTCTGAACTTCATCATAGGTCAGATGCTTGGAATTCTATAATAAAAACCAAGATATTATACAGCAAACATCTAATTACCACATGAGACATGAAATAGCAGTTCAGTTTAAAAAAATACAACAAATTGGTAGTAATAAATGTGTTAAGATAGAGTTTTCAGATTTAATATCTACCTACAGCTGCATATATACTGTGAGGTGGTTTTTAACAAATTATTTTTCCTATTCACTAAAGATAAACTGACACCAATAGGTGTAAGCTTGATATTTTTATGACCTTCAGTCAGAGAGAAATTAGCAGAGTGGGATGCAATTTACTTCATCCCAGAATTTGAAGAAAAGAGTGCAAAAGTTAAACAAAAGTGGATTGCTTCATACTGATGAAACCTAAAGTGGAGAAACCAGTAGAGGTCAGTGCAGAGTGCTGAAATGGAAGGAGAGTGCCAAGGCTTTGTGTATTTATGCTCTCTACTTTTGATCTTTAACTTTTCCTTTAAAATGGGGTAAAGGCTTACTGTGGCTTACAGCCAATATTCTTATCCTCTTAAAAAGATAGATTAAACATGCTTGTGACAGTATGATAATGTTACACTGCTTAAACAGATCAATTTAAGCAACAAAACACATTTTGTTGCATGTTATAGCTAGCAGATAGATGCTGAAAACTTTATTTGGTGGAATCATTATTGAAATCAATATGTAATACTTATTACATATACTGTAGTAATAACTACATCTAGCTGATGGCTATGTAGCAAAAAAAAACAAAAGTAAGAGAAAGTATAATTCTTAGGGAACAAGTTTTCAAATTTTTGAAGTTAGAGTAACAACAGAATTTTTCTCAGTTTTGGTAAAAATTTTGGATAATTATCGTTATGTGGTGTTTTAAAAGCCTTTTCTTCGTGTATATACATAGATATGCAGGGGGCTGTGGGGAGGCAGGCTCTGTATATAAAGTTGAATTATCTTTTGTTTCTCTTTTTAAAGCCATTGTTTGCTCGTGGTTTCCTTTTGTGATTTAAAGCAAAGAAATGAATCACTGTCTATAGTCTGTGCATGAAAAGATCCTTCAATATATATTAGCTGCAAAATCTTCTCTCTGAAAAGCTTCTGTTCAAAGTGTTTTCTGTGGATCTAGAAAGAGCAACCTGCCTGTCCCCATTCTATTTCCTTACACTTTAACTAAGTACTTTGAAAAGTAGCTTTCTATTGAATTGTGATTGTTGAATATCAAGGAATTTCAAAAAAGATTGTCACCAGATAAAAGAGGTTATGTTCTACTTTGATTCTGATACCAATTTACATCTGCTGTCTATGATGTTAGGGAGAAATTTCCTATACCTTTAAAGAGAGTAGAGCCATACAAAGAGTAAATATTCTTGAAAATCCTCTTCACTTGTTCTGCTTACCTTTCATGTGCTTCTTTAAACTGATTATGGAGGCATTGGAAAGAATCCAACACCTTTGAAAATCATACTTTCTTTTCATTTGCTTTATCATGCTCTTAAAAGTGACAGGAACTAGACAGAGACTCTGCAACCTTTCCTCAGAGGCACTTGTGTTGTGTGCCATGAGCGTGAAGGAAGCTCCAGGGGCTTTAAAGGGCGGATTACTGAAGGGGAGGGATTCCCTGCTAACTGTAGCAGCTATCAGCAATATAAATGGAGGTGGGAAGGAGAGAGAGGTGTTATCAGCTGCTGTTGCATATCTGACTTGTGATATGTTTTTGCTACAATCTTCTGTGTAACATCACACACGGGTCTTCCAATCCCCGGGGTTTCATGTCAATATCTCTCTTTATACATGTAGCACAAAGTACGGAATTTGCTGAAGCCAATGAAGTGCTTCTTCACAGTTTGAAGCAGTGGTGAGACCAGAAGCTCTACAGGCATGTTTCACCTTTTTTTTTCCCCTGGGGCAAAGGAAACTTAGAGGTAATCTCATTTATTTCATAACATGGGATCCAATCTAATAGGGTGGCATACAACTGATAGTATGTCAAATGACAATTTTCAGTGTGAGTCCAAATTTTTACGAAAACTTTGCACTCAATTTCTCTCAGTTCAGTTCTTATCTAAAACTGAAGAAATAACTTTAAGTATTGATTTCCCTCCTGGATTTGATTGTGTTTTGAAAAAATAGTCTTGAATCCAAAAGTCAAATCCAGCTTCTTTCCCCACATAGGCGTCTGTTGTCCATAGCATTTTGACAAATGATATTTTCTGATTGACTTGTACATATCTCTCTCATTTTTTGTTGGTTAAAAAGGCTGTAAGAAGTTGTATTTAGCTGAGCCACAGTGGAAGTGCTCAACTGTAGTAACTGATTCTCTTCAATAGTTATTTTTGGGAGGGAGCCCTTCTTCTCAAATGCCTTTCCTGAAAAGTAGCACAGTGGTTGAAATTAAGGCACTATTTATAATACTCAGTGCTCTGGTTTTAGGCATTTGATGTTGAAGTCCACAAGTCGAAGTGGACTCTTGCTTCAATGAAGTTTGTTTGTTAAATGTCATCATCTGGTCTGGTTTTTTGGGTATTTTTTGGTAACATGTTTAATACAAACCCCCAAAATTCAGAGACCAAAATAATATTGCTGAAAATGTGTAGTTAAGCGTAAAGCTATACTAGAAGTTTGGTGCTCTTATCTGCATCCTGACCAAAGATAGAAGATTGCAGCCAAGCTGTTCATGACCAAGAAACAGAAGGTCTATCTTATCACTGAAGTTCCCAGTCTCTCCTAAATCAGTGTTTGATATTTTCTTGATTGTGGTATTACATTCATACATACAGGTATAGCAACATCATGTTCTCATTTTTTTTCCTTCTATTCTGATGTCATTGATCTATTTTTTTTTTTTTCTGGTTTGTAGAAGTTCTTTGCAAAGTAGCTATGCATAATTCAATTATCCTGCCGCTATATAACCACATGTAGGTTTGTTTAACTCAGGGTTATGTTTCTTCATTTTTAGTGCATATGGGTGTACCAGTATCTTTATGTTACCTGAAATTAAGGTATCTGTCATTCAGCTATAAAGCTTTGCATTCTGTTTAGGCACATACCAAACAAATGTGGGCGTGTCCAGATGGGAATAGCACTGATCCAGTCAGTGGTGATCAGTAACCAAGATAGCAGCCCTAGTGAAAATCTCCTCATGTAAACAAGGAAACTGTGGCATTTGCACCAACAATTAAATAAATTCAGGCTCCTTGCTGGAAATTACATTATTAATCTGTGTATTGCAAAATAAATAAATTAGAGCCAACAAATTGGAATGATAAATGTAGGCAAATAAACCCTAATTTCAACCATTTGATAGGGAGGAAAAAATATAGATTTTTCACCCATTTCATGAAGAAATGGACAGCCTAAGCAATTGGTATGATTTCAGGAAATGTAGACGTATATCTCAAGAAAATGTCAATGTAGCAGTTTCATTTTTGGTGGTTCTATCATTTTATTGAAACATATCCATGGAGGCACCTTTATTCCTAACGCGCTTTAATAATCAGAAATAGTGATTTTCCCTGATTATATTAGACTGGATCATGCACATGGGTTTGGGTGTTTTTCACTTTATCCTGGATTTTTGTTGGGAGTTTGTTACCTGCCCTTTACGCTACGGATCTCAAGTCAATGCTAGGCTTTTGATTTTACTTTCTCCACTTTCTCATTTGTCAAGAACAAACTTTAGACTCCAGTCTAAAGTCTTGGTATTCTTTGACTCACACTGAAATCCATACAAAGCTTATACAAGTTTTGAGTGTCTTACCCATCCTGGGAACAGAAAAAAAACCAAAAAACAACCAACTCATGGGTTGCAGTGACTTAAAGCTAAGGAACTGCATGACCTCAACATTACATCTGAGGAATATGCAATATTAAGGCTTTCTAGGAATTCTGAAAATCACTCCCCTTTCCTAGAAAATTTCTGTTATTTCTCTTTCACATATGTATTTCTAAGAGTTTAATACTCACACTGCTAACTGTAAACAAAATAAGTGTGAATTCAGTTTTTGTAGTACATATTCATGTTTATTTTTACAAGCAAAATCATTTCAAAAGATATTTATGTTTTTAACAAGTCTTGTCTAACACTGAATCCTGTATTTTGCTCTACTGTATGGAATAACTTTTCTGTCAACAATCTGTAACACATCAAGGTCTTCTGTAGTGGATGTTTGTGATTAGTCAATGTAGTTCAAGGAGTTATTAAGAATAGGCTTCACAGAACAGAAAATATTCAACAAGTACATTTACTTTCTCTGTTTCTTGTTTTTCCATGGTTTACTTTTTCCTTTTTTTTTTGACGGCACATCGCTGTTTCAATTTTGCACACTAGGTTTTCCCAACACTGTAAAAATACAATAAATAGCAGTATTATTTTAATACATTATTTTATTATTCTTTGGAGATTTCACGTTAGTCCAGAAAAGAAGTATGCTCTTCTGAACACTTTTTATCTATTTTTTTATATATTGTATTTTTATCAATACATTCATATTTTAGATCTATATATGTATATTAATCTGTACAGAACATTATGAAATTTCTTCACAGAAATGATACTTAGGAGCTCATCAATATATTTTGTGATCTCAACAAGTTAATATGGACATTTTATTTTCCAGGAATTAAGGCGTTAAACTTAAGAAAACACTTCATTAAAATTAGATGAAATATGGATAAAAGTCTGAAAAAATACTATCTGCAGCTTTAAACAGCATGAAGCTGAAACACATTTCCCATGAACTTGACTCACATATATATTTTTTTTCTATTTTTCTTGGTAATAATTTTATTAGTAGTGCTCCTCTAGAAGTGTTAATCATGTGATCACATGTGTCACAGATATTCCATTTTGCTAGCAGATTTATGCTACTTCAGAGAAAACATATGAGTAAAGATTTTCTGGCAGCTTAATTTTGGTGGTAAAGATGACCACAGAGAATATGAATGTTTATACATGGTATGATTATATCAATGTTCTTTAAAGAAAAAGTGATCTGGAGTAGCATGGATTTTAATTCTTAACCAACACAGTAGAATCTGCAATGAGATGAGAGGGTTGACTAGATTGATGTTTAAGAGGGGCAGGGGATGTCATCTTCTTTGACTTAAGCAGGTTTTTTAGCTCCATCTCCCATGACATCCTAATATTGATGCAATGTATCTGTGGACTAGATGGAGGGACAGGTACCTGAGTAGAAAACAGATGGATCATTGAATTCCAGGGGCTAATGGCTCATACTCCATCTTTTTATCTGAGTTCCTTATGGGACTGTCCAGAAGCCCACCCTGGTTCAGTAACTTCAGTGTCTTTGTGGACAGTGAGTTAAACACTGTATACTGACAGTGATGAAAGGAAAAAAGCAGTGGGCTGTGTCAATAGCAGACTACCAGTAGATCAAAGAAAGTTGTGATTTCCTTACACTTGGCACTAATTAAGCCACATTTAGAACAATGTATCCCGTTCTGGGTACCTCCATTCAAGGCAGAAGTTTACCAACTGGAGCAAGTTCAGCAGGGAACTATGAAGACAGTTGGGGGCAGCAGCATATGTGCTTGTGAAGATCTGTGAAAGCAGGGCTTATTTAATCTAGAAAAGAGATGTCTGCAGGTAAAAAAAATCATTTTTAGGCAGAGCAATTCTGAGAAAATAATAGTGTGGCAAATTCTGAAATAACGTTTTCCTTGTAAATGGTCAGTGCCTCCTGCCTCCTAAAGAAGCTCACCATTCGTGTGCATCAGGTGAGCTTGGGCTGCTAAGCAGCTCCAATGAAACACTAAACATTGCAAGAGATTCCCTTCATGTTAGGCAGTAATAGTTAAGTAGTAGTTTACTAATTTATAATGATAAAGTATTGCTTTCACATAGACAGTA
>VYZP01012360.1:0-17652 GCA_013400635.1 Hypocryptadius cinnamomeus
CTTTTTCTCTTGTCCTGTCACTTGTTACCTGAGAGAAGAGACTTGTCCCCACCTTGCTACAATCCCCTTTCAGGCAGCTGTAGAGAACAGTAAGATTCCACCTGAGACTCCTCTTGTCCAGGCTAAAAAACCCCAGCTCCCTCAGACATTGGTGTATTCCATATTAAAAATATTGTATTGCAACAGTTTTAAGGAAGGAAGTCTGGCAGATATCTTATCAGGCTGAAAGAAATTCTCCTGAAGTTTGCTTCTGTATCACGATAAAAAAGCTTTCCCAAGAACTTCCTTGGGTTTTTGTCGTGGTTTTTTCCAAGATAAAAAGCCTTATTGTGTCCATTAATATTCATAACCACTATATTTTATCTGCTGTTTAGTTTTTGTGGTCAATAGTTTGTGGAACTATTTATTTTCATGGTTTTTACCTAGGGGAACTAATAGGTGATGCCACCATGTAAGAACAGGACAGACACAAGAGCAGGGAGCATCTTGGGTGGAGGCATCAGATCCTTAAGGAAATAGAATTGATATGGACAAATTATCTCAGAGAGCTGTGGTTCTAACAAAAGCCAATTAGTTTTGCCATGGTGTGTGTAGAAAACACTGAATAAGTATTTGACTGGACAACAGTAGTATTATATATTTGGGTGCAAGATTATGTGCTTTAACAAACAGAATGTTTTGATATTGCAAGACAAATGATGTAATTTGTTGTGTCTGAAGTCACAATATTTGCTCTTCTGGATTATCTTTGAGCACACTACTGAAGTATGTCTTAGCATGCACTTATTTAGGCAAAGAAAACAATTTTCGAATTAAGGACTCATGTAAGATTAAAGCTTGATGTTTTCCTTTTAATTTCCCCTATGGTTTTGATATGCTCATTTTCTGGATTCCTCCATGATAAAATAGGAAACATTTTGATATTATTTACTGTAATACTGATTCTGTACTTTTCAATTATAGTAGGATATTTAGGAAATTCTGTGACTCAGTTGTCCTAAAGAAAAGGTATAAAGGAGGGAATGCCATTGAATCCTCAAAGTTCAGTTAAAGGTGGAGTGGTTGAAGAGTTTCACTTTTTAAAATACGTTCTTATTAAAAAGAGACAAAAATTTCTAGAATTGTTCTGGCAGAAATTATTGCATTCAATTTCAGCTTCTGAATCATTATGACAAGATTAGGTGGCATCCTAAGACTGCAAAGGTAATACATATACTTCTTTCATAATTTCTGCATAGAATGACATTTCTATTTTCTCTTATTATTTATCACCTGCTTTGTTACTGTTATGCTGTATCAAAATAGCCTTGATTTTAAAATACAAATATGGTACTGAAGCTCTGTAGCTTCAGTAGCATGATGACATAAACCTCTCTTTTAACAAATAGGCTGATCCCCTATGGAAATTTGTACTGCTCCGTTCTGTCATTTTAAAGGGTTCTTCTGTGTTCTTGGTAGTTGAATGTAATTTAACATGAGCGAGCATTACCCAGGATGGATCATTGTGGAAAATGAAACTATGTATCTGAGGATATCTTAGCAAGATAAGAGCTTTACATCAAGATGTTTTAAAATACTTGTCCTTGTTTAACAAAGCAGGAAAATAGCCCTTCTTTATTTATTCGGAGTGTCTTCTGTATTTTAATAAGTATTTCTAAGGAATAATGCTGCATAAAACAGGCAATGTTAAAAATAAAGCTGGCTGTCATTTGGGACACTGAAGCTAACACTTGAGTTTTACAGAGTATCTTGAGGCTCTTAATGACAGGACACAATTATGGTCCTGTTTTGGAGGAAAGATGACCAAGCTTAAGATCAGAGAGCTATAAAGAACTGCTTTACATACAAAAGCTCCAAATGCCTCTAAGTAGTGTTACAAACTGTGAATGCATATGTTGGTGAGAAATCCAAAGGGATTGCTATGTTTTGAAAATGAAAAAAAGAATGTTTGTGAAGTAGTATGCTCTCAGTGTAATTAAAGCTTTTGAAACATTATACCCACTGCAGAGTTGACTTCTGAGACACCCAGCAAAAGAACTAAGAAATCGAATCTCACAGATAATGAAAAATTCTGAGTTTTCTGGAGATTAAGTATTTTCTGCAGACCTGATTATTAAAAGTGCTTAGTACAAACATTTTGACCATTTAGCCAATAGCTGATATACAGGCATGAAGCTTTCTTCATAATGACACAGTTCCCTACATTTGCCATTTTGCTTTAATTAAAACAACTGAGCAGCACCTCATGTATTTGGATACCCAGGCATTTTTACAATGTGTTATTATGTTTAAATGTTTTATATGGAACATATAAAATTTTATATAGATTTTAATATGTGTGTGCATGTTCAGAATGTTTTGAATTCCAGTGTTTTCTTGCACAATTTCGGTATCTTAAACTCTTTAAAAATCAATCCTATATTTGGAGAAATAGTATTTTAACAGAGCCCTAGTTTTGCAACAGGAAAAGCAGCCGATGATGCTGCAGTTCATCTAACACCATGGCAATTTCATAATGTGCAAATTAAAATGAAAAAAAAAAAGGCTTTTCCTCACTGGTAGAATAAATAGCTAATTTCAGAGTAGCTTTTTGTTGAAAAGCTTTTTTAATTCACTCTGCTGGATCTCTACCAATGAAAAGATTATTAGATATGTTTGGCCACTTATATTGCCTTCTGAAAATGGCTAAATAATAGGGAAAGAAAACTAAAGGCAATATTCTTACTGTCCTTATAATTATGTATTTTGAATATGTATGTAACATGGAAATAACATGTGACCAGCTATTTTCAAATTTTATCCTTTCTTGTGGTTTTAATTAAGAATTTGTTCTATCACAGAATCATTTAGGCTGTGAAAGACCTTTAAGATCATCAAGTCCAATTGTTAAACTTAACACTGCCAAGTTCACCTTCAAGTCACGTTCCCAAGTGCCCCATCTGCATGTCTTTTAAATACCTCCAGAGAGAGTAACTCTACCACTTCCATGAGCAGCCTGTTCCAATACTTGGTAACCCTTTTGGTGAAGACATTTTTTCATAAGATGCAATCTAACCCCCCTGGCACAACTTCAAATGGGCTGCCATTCTTCTTATGTAATATTTTTTTTATTATGTGACATATATATGTGATTTATTTGTTATTTATTCCTTGTTACTTGTGAAGAGAGACCAAACCCCACTGCTCTACAGCCTCCTTTCAGGTGGTTGTAGAGAATGGTAAGGTCTCCCTGAGCCTCATTTTCTCCAGGCTAAATACCTCCAGCTCCCTCAGCAGCTCCTCATCAAAAACTTGTGCTCCAGATCCTTTACCAACTGCATTGCCTCTCTTTGGATACATCATCAGTAGTCACACCACAGTTCTTCAAATTAATACACGGGGCACAAGTTTTTCTCTGACTGCATATTTGATGTCATACTTAAATCACTTTAACATGTAGGTTTCAAGATCAGAAATAAGATGCAATGCATCAAGCCCACTGACAAGTAAGTTTCTTTTACACATAGGGTGGATAATATCTTAGTAATGCAAATTTAAAAAAAAAATTAAAATTGAAACTTTGGTATAAACAGATAATTTAAAATTATTTTCTAGATCATTGGTATTTCTCTCATGCACAACTCTTCATGGAAGCCTGATTTTTTGCTTTTTGCCATTGTAGATTATCTGCAGGGAACTGAAGGAAACATCCAAAGTACAGAGTTTGCAAAAGAATTAAACATTTTCATATCAGACCTCAGTCAGACACTGAAATCTATCCAAAGAACAGAGATTACTAATGAAATTTTTTGTACAAGTAGGTCAGTGAGAAATTTAATGTCTCCCTACAAAAACATCATTATAATAAAAGGAGCCTAAAGGTGAGAAGTCTGTTTATTCTTTTAGCCTGCAATTATTTCCTGAGCAACATGGTATTCTCTTGTCAGTGCTGTAAATTAGGATGGCCAGATGTTAACTTGCTAGTTAAGACCTTCAACTGAGTATATTTAATTGAAATGGTAGTCTGTTTTCCTGTACCTCAGTCTTATCATGGGTTTTATTAGTTTGTTTTTTTTTTCCCGAGGTTCAAAAAATACAGGAAATTCAAATTTCCCAAACTCAAAAAATTCGGTAGATAAATTGCTGTCTGAAAAAAAAAGTCTTATCACTATTAATTTTTAGTGTAGAAAGCTGTATTTTGTTCATTCAAATAAAATATATTTAGTGTAGCCAGTAGTCTTACATTTTCTTGCTGATATTTTGTAATTTGGGTGACAGACTTAGAAAAATGACTTAGAGTTTCCTGCTAAATATATCTGCTTTTGGAGTTAGAAGTGAAAGCTGAAACAGGCTGAAGACTTAAGGGACTACTAAATGATCTGTGACATTCAGGAGGGAATGGCTGTGGTGGCTTGAAAATTGGCTAAATTTTTTCAAGTTGGTCAGTAATGGATGGTTACAGCTGCAAAACCAACACACTGTGCTTAGATTCATTGGTACAAATGTAAAGGCTCTTGGAAGATTGCTGCTATAGAATTATTGGTTTCCTGATAGACCTGATATTTAACCACAGATTTATAAGTTTTAGCAGAAGAAAAAAATATCTTTGATTTTTTTTTTAATGTTTTCAAATATCCTAGTATTAGTGATCCTGGAGAGAGAACTCTTACAGGACAGAAAAGACTTGAATAGTAATGGCAAGAGAAAAAAAGCAAAATCCTCTCCTTTTGTAGTTAGAAGTGATGAGTCTTGAAATGAAAAGGGAATTCTGTGTGTGTGTATGTGTTTTCTGTACTGGGGCAGAAAGCAAGAGAGGTAGAAGTGCCAGGTTCTTTCTGTATCTCATTAAAAAAGGCCTGACAGCAAATAGCTGAATGAAATACCTGCTTTCATAAAGCAAAGGAACAGGAGGAATATAGGTAGCAAATAAATCTTACTCCCTTCAGATGCTGGAAACTGTATGTTCATGCATCATCAGATGTGGATGGATTTCTCCACTTGTAAGAAATTTCTGCTACTCTTTTAGATAAAGGCAAGCCATGCTGGTGGTGTAATCACCAGAACTGAATTGGAGCTGCCTATAGGCTCCTCCGTTACAACGAGGTGGATGAGTCTGTCCTTTGGCCAAAGAGGTTTGTGCAGCATGACACATTCCTGAAAACCATGCTGAATGCAGGGCTCGGGGCCACCTTCTGTATGGCTTCCTCATTCCTTGATGTACAATGGCCTCCTGGTCAGGAGCACTACAGTATAAGAAATATGATAAACAGAAAAGTGTGTGGTCCTTGATTTCCAGAGGGTGTTGCCCAGTTGTTGCTCACAGATGAAATTTATTGCCTGTCTCCCTCATCCACTAATGCCACCTACTCTCTCTTACTGAAAATACTGTCTGTATGACTGTGCTGCCTGTGTAGGCTCTTCATCACTCTCTAGCACTAAAGTGGCAATTGTCTCTACAAGGGAAAGCAGCAGTCCAGAGATAACATATACTGCATGCATCATAATCCCCAAAGTAGGATGTGTGGGAGATGATACAACTCTTTGAAAGGAGCAATATGCTATTTTTAGTTATTGCAATGAAGCCTTTATTCTAAGTTGCAGTGAGCAGTTGAATGTAATGTGATTTGACCTTGTCCAGAAAGGTAAGTTTTCCAATTAAATAACCAAAAATCACTTATATAAACATTTTCATGTAACAGACCATATGTTAGAATAATGGTATATAAAGCAGGTGATACACAGTTGGAAAGACTCATTATTTCTTATGCAACTCTTCTTTGAACTATATAAATAACTCTGGATTCTGGTAAAGGTTACTGTGTATGTCTTCTTAAATCTTTAAAATAACAAACAAGTACTTCTAGTCCAGAGGGCTTTCTCTGAGTTCTGGAAATTACTTCTAGAAATTATTCATACTTTAGCAAGGAGGGTTCTGATCGGTGGCACAGGATCTGGTTGGAGTCGTGTCACTAGTGGAGTCTTCCGAAGTTCAATATTGGGCTCAGTGGTCAATAACTTACTCATCAATTACTTGGATGAAGGGTAGATGCACCCTCGGCAATNGATGTTAGAGGAAGGAGCTTTGTATGGGAATGGTGCCAAACATCTGGCACCCTTACCAAGATTAGAACAAGAGAATGTTAACCCTAAAGGCCGGCTAATTTGTGTGTTTGTTGAGGATGCTGTGAATCTGGGTGGAAAACCACTGTATGTCGCTTACTGTCATTGAAAACAATCACATGCATGGAATGGTTGAGATGTGTTTTGTGTGTTGCAAAATTAGCAAGAGGCCCCGAGGATCAATTAGAAGGCAGTGGTTTATCTGTAAGGAAATCAAGTAAAAGAGAGCTCACGTGGGAGAGAGAGTAGGAAGAGAAAAACAACACCTGTGGAACTAAAAACTACTGCACTGCACCAGTGTGCAGTTTTTTCTTCGCCAACTTTTTGATACCAACATTTTGATATTTTATGTTTAGATTTTTTTATGTTTAGATTATTTCTTACATTTAGAGTTTTCTTTGCATTTGATCCCATAACCAACAGCCAGATTCTACTTGGTGGTGCCAAAATAGGACAAGAGGCAGTGGGCAGAAACTGATGCACAGGAAGTTCCACCTGAACATGAGGAAGAATTTCTTTACTGTGCAGGTGATCAAGCACTGGAAGGGATTGCCCAAAGGGGTGTTGGAAACTCCCTCCTTTGCACAAGATTCTGTCCGGGTGGTTCTTGAATACACCTGCAGCAGTCAAGAGACTCGATGTGATCGCTGCAAGCACTTGTAAGGAGAAAGTATTCTATGCTTCTCTCATTCTGATACTAGTGATTAGTATTTCTTTTATGATTTAATTAGTAAAGTTTGGCATATGTCTTTAGAAAAACAAGAGATGACAAATAATTCTGCTTAGAATTGTCCTTTCCAACTCTTTTCACGTATTTCTTTGAACTTCACATCTTAATCAACCTTTGGGGCTTTGCTAACATTATGAGACCAGGTTGAGCTAGATCTGTTCTGTGAAGCATTGCTTTATTAAGCTTCTGTTTGCTTTAGATGCAGCAACTTTATCACATTAGGAAGACTTCTTACAAACTTGTCTCCAGTTTAGTTGGCTGAGAAAAATATACATTTATTTTTATATACATATAGTCTTTAATATATAACAGTGACAACATATCTTTCTTTAGAGCATAAAATAATTTCCAAGAATTTAGGACCTTAGAAACAATGAGGATTGGAATACAAACAATTTTTTCAAATGTACTGCAAGTTGTTTGAAATTCTGTATATTATTTTGCCTGAGAGATTTCCAACACCACAAAGGCATGGTTGAAACCTTAGTACCCTGGCAGAGTTTAGTTTCCTTTATACCAGCTGCAGAAACAGTTCAAAGGTGATTTTGAAATCTCTTTAGTATTCTGAATGTTTTTATTGCCTCCTGATTCCAAGCAATTTTGTTGTTAGGATGTACCAAGAAAAAATGAGGATTTTTAAAAAATGTTCCAAAAGAGAAATGACCCAAAAGTTTCAGCTTTTAAGGAAAGAAGTCTTTCTGATATTAATTGTTCTGCATTAGTTTTCTCCTGAGTATAAAAGTTGAAATCTTTGATTGCAGTGGGATTGGCTGATGCTAAGACACCTCTGCAAGCTAAAATGGAAGCAGATGATGGCTCATCAAATTCTATGGTAACAGCTTTCACCCAGTATTATGTAATAGCTATAATCCTTTGGGCCTATAAGAGAGATTCTGCATGGGCTCAATTCTGAAAATGTCTTTCCTTTGAAGAGAATGGCCTTTCCGGTTCAGTAATTCAGTCACTCTTGTAAGTTTGGTTCAGTCTTACAAATCCAAAAGGTTCTTTCTCTACATTTTACTCTTTGGATGCTTGCAATCACTTAGGAATAAGCAATAACCTAATCAGCAAGGCAGCCTGTTACTGGTTCATTCTATTATTCTTTTATTGTGCTCTATCTTGATAGAAAAAAACAACCAGGACACATAGGGAAAAATCTTTTTTTTTCCATAATGATCATAGTTACTCATTTTTCATTGCCTTCAACAGCTGTTAACATGTTTTTTGCATTAATAACTATCAATGAACTTCAGTTGATTTTTATACTTTCCTTATAGCTTTTGAGAATAATTGTCAGGGTCTTCAGGATTACTCCTACTCAACAGAAAATGGAGAAGTGCACACAATCTAATCAGATCCAGAATATTCCAGTCTTCTTTCTTTTTTTGTGTATACAACATACCTTTCTCTTTCTTGTTTATGTATCCCTATCACAAGAATATATCAGAGCAGGATGTCCATATCTTCCTTATATTTAGAGAACTAAAGGACATTGCTTTGTTTTGAATGAGGAGGCTTCTTTACTGATGCCGTATTATTTTCCAGAAGCTAAATCTAGCATTGATTATTTGATGTTAGAGAATTAATATAGGTGATAGATAGTAATCTTTAAATCTCTCAGCTGGTAGCAGGATCCACTACGAATATGTAGAGATGTCAGCTAGGCTGGCTTCTTTATTGCACAAGAGAAGCATCTTTAGGATATTCTATGATTCTAATAAAAGTTACCAGGCAATATCAGAATGCTGTTCTGGATCCATACACTGATGGTCAGAACAATGATTTTTTTTTAGTGCATGGCACCATCATAGTGCACTGTAGGAGCAAGCATGGAGGTGCTGAATACATGCATTATGTAATTGCTCCATCTATGGAACTGTTGTGCTTGACATAAAATAATTGTTACAGATTTTCAGGATCTTCAAAATATGCTGGCACATCTTCTTAACAGCAATTTCTCTGCATATTTAAATAGGCAATTGTATTGACTGTTATTCGCCAAGGACTAATTAATCTATCATAACATCCAGAAATTAAAATGTCTTCTCTAGAGGGCAAGATCATCTGAGTTGGTTGGGAGAAATCTTTTGATTTCCATGCATTTCAGATTGGTGCTTATCTACCAATACCCTTAATTCTGTTGTGGTTAGGAAAATGCAGTGTCTGTGTCACCACAGTCACTCCATTCTGGCTTGAACAGTATCAGTACTTGGAATTCAGGAGCTTGTAACCATCTATTATAGTCACATTGCCTTTTTTCCCCCACGCTGATCAGCTGGACTAATAGACTCAGGCATTATTGAAGCCTCATTTTTCATACAGTGGAGCATAACACTGTATTTGATTATTTAAACATACAGAACATTTTGGGTAGGAAGGAGACCATAACCTTTACATGTGCTACAAAATAGCAAAGGTTTCACCTCAGGAGGAACCTATTATCTGTTAGGGCCTTGTTTCTCAGTACTTGAGAATGTTACGGTTTTTGCAATGCTGCCTGTGGTTGTGGTAAAATATACTTACTGCTTTGGCATGTCATACAGATGCCTGGTTTAATAGAGCCATACAGAAATTTTATTTGGATTAGGCTTGTAAAATGATTCTCCTTTTATGGTGCATTGATTGTTAAGTTACCACAATTGGCAAACATAAAGATAAATACTCAGTAAAGACAAAACTGTGGGGTTTTTGTTTTGTGATTTCACCATGTTCTGACAGTGGATGTAGTCATGAGCAGCTATGTGAGAAACTTCTTTTGTAGTCTTCATAGACATCGTATTTTAGCTCTTCCCTCGCTCTTCAGTCTGTGGCAATCTTGGGACTCCAAAACATTAATCAGTCTCTAGGGCAGTCGGTTTTTGCTTCTCTCCAGAGTAATGATGGCTAGTAGCATGAAAGTAGAATCTAGGCATGCATACTCTATGAGAAAATTATATTGTCTGTATGACATGTTTGTTGCTGCTTTGATCTCAGCTCTCGGAATATTTGTGATGTGTAGTTCCTTTGATTTCTGTCTGTGTTTTGGTGAGGATACCAGGTTCCTCTCTCTGATTGAGTACATTGATGTTCACACATTTCACAATTCTCATCTTCCTAACAGATGATCAGGATGTATTGAACTGTTCATGATTGATGACAGTTTCCCACTGTTCATGCAGTGGAAAACCACTGTATTACAGGGTTACTTCTTCCCTTTTGAGCTCTTTAATTCTTACTTCTGCTTACTCCTTCTGCTTGTGTCTAGGAAAGTGGTACATTTGGAGACGGTTTCCTCAGTCAGCTAGTGAAGTATATTGGTCCTTTATAGCTGCTGTTTTACATACTACCTATATATGGGCTGAGTATCTGTTCTTCAGTCATCCAGGAGTCCTTCTTGAAGTGGTGCTGAAGATCCAGAGTAGCAAGAAAATTAGTACTTTGCCAGATCTTATCCTTCTTTGATTGAATTTTATACTTTATATTTTTTATTTTGTAAGGCCTTTGTAATTTCTCTTCAAAGATCCAAGTTTTCTAGTTTGTTTCTTTTCTTGTTGCACCATAGGAATATCAAAAAGTTTGGCTGACTTCACACAATGATTGTTCAAGTGGCTTTCTGTCTCTGAGTGGACTCAAGGAACTTCATATGGCCAAACCAAATTCTGTTAGATCGCTGGACAAACTTAGTATCTATATTGTATGATAATTAGACATGTGCTGTGAGGTCACTTGGAGTTCTCTCTTTGTTTTCACCCAGTACTGTCTTAGTGTAATAGGATCCAGGGCTGTTTCAGCCTTCAGTGGAGTAATGCTGCAGTTGTTTGTGGGAGTCCTCAGGCCTTCTCCTGGATGGGAAAAGGCAAAGGTAACTGATCAGAGCAAGTCGTTGTGAGAATGTACATGCAGACTCAAAGAAGAAAGGTTACTCATCAGTAACTGGTGTTCTTTGAGAGGTATAGTCTGCATGTACATTAGTCTCCTACCTGCTTTTCCCCTCTTTCTGAATCTCTTTCAGGTTTGATTGTGCATTTAAGAGGAACTGCAGTGGTGGCGGATGCACTCTGCCCTGTGTGTCAATGCCTCAAGCAGGACGAGGGGAGGAGTGGGAGTGCCCCTCCCGGGACACTCCAGGGCAGGCCACAAGCCCACCCACTCTTAGAGTATATGTATGGACTAAGTGTCTCAAAGTACTGCAGCTGTTCATTGGTAGGTAAATTTTCTTTACTGTATTCTCACAGGTAAAGCAGTAGATTTTATTTTTAAAACCAATTTAATTCATTGACTCCATGGATGATATGCATGAACAATGCACGGGGGGGAAATTTATACCACAAACTGCATTACACTGAGTAGCTCCCTGTCTCTCTGATGGTTTCATCTCTTGTCTTTCCCCCCTTCCTAACCTTATTTAGATATTTAAATGTCTTCATTCTATTCAATTTGTCATTTCCATTGAGAGCTACATGAAAACTTGAGATCATGTAAGTTGTAACATAATTTAAAAAATAAAAAAAAGTAATGTCATTCACAATTGTAGCTAAGTGTGTGAATGTGTAAGATTGTATTTACTATTAGAAAATGAGGCTAGAAATGGAACTGGATTCTATAAGAATCAGTTTATACTAATATATTGGTCTTTAAAACTTCTTAGTTGCAGGAAAGCCAACATTTGAGTTTAAACCTTTTTTCCATGGCTGACCTCATGTGGTTTTTTTTATTTTTAATCATAGAAGCCTTGTAGTAATTTTCTAATTCACTACACTTCCTGCCAATTAAACAAGTAGACATGGAGTATAACCTAGTTTAAACTGGAGATGTACTTGTCCCTGCATGCAAATATGCACATGCAAATTCTGCAAATGGTTATTTTCAAGTGAGTTGAAGGCTATTACAGAAATATGATTCTGAGGTGTTTGTACTGGGAGTTCTCTGAGACCTGTCACCTTTCCAAATAGGATGGACGTGCTTTTTTACCAGTTCCTTAAGGTTGTAGCAATTAATGTTGCCTTGGCAGCACAAAGAAATTTACAGCTGGTTTTCTGTCACTTTGCCTTTTTGGTAAGATTAAGGTGTAGTTTATCTGGGCTTAGTTACAGCCTGCAAACTTTGCTGAAGCTTCTGATCTATGGTACAGGAGATGCATATGCTGTAGATATTGATACACGTGCATAAAATATTATGAAGAGCTCTAGTTTTAAGTTACTGACTTGTGTGTAATATCAAGTTGCCTTTGCAAATTCTGAGAAGAAAACCCAAAGCATACAGTTTTCTAAACAACCTTAGATGAACTCTGTATGTATGCAAAGGGGAAGAAAATGTGGGAAAAGCCATCTTGTTGTGCCCAATAATCTGAAATTTATGGCTCCAAAACCAAGCATGTGTTCTTGTGATAACAGGTCTTTGAAGTGCTGTTTTAATTTAAGAAAAATTTAAAAACGAAGAGAGAAAGTTTCTGTCTATCTGTTGTTAGTAAATAGTATTGGATTCATTTACTTGATTTTATGCATTCTTTTTCCATTTCGTTCCAGTTGCTATTTGGCTTGTGTTGTTGTTAGCGTGTATAAACAAAAAAAAAAAAAACCAATAGATCTCAAGATTCTCACTAGGAAAGGTGATACTGGCAAGGAGGCATTATGTCCTTCTTAAATTTTTAATTGTTTTCAATTCCTAAGAAACCCAGAATTTTTATAACTCTGTGATATTTATTTTAGTGAGTAAATATTATATTTTAGAGAGATGTCTTTTATGCATGGCAGAAATGAGACATATTAAACTTTGGTGCTTTTGCTAATACATTTGATTTAGACAAAAATGAGCGCATGTACACATAGGCACTTATGTATACATATGCCAAATACAGAGTCAACAGTAAAGGTCTTTGTAGAAACAGACACACATTTGGAAAGTATCTAATTCTAAGTTCCATCTCTTCCTCCAAGCATCAGAAGAAAGCTGTTATGCTAAGTGCCCAATCCTTTCCTGTCAGTAACCTTAGCCTGACTCTAGGAGGATACCAGTGGCACCAACATTAGATGGGTGCAGATTTTTGTACAGAAGGAAAAGGGTCTTTGTGCCTTTGAGTGCATTTAGGTGCATGGTTTGTTCTGACCTAAATCTACTTGTAATTTTTAATGCAATTTATTAAATCATACAATAAATGAACTATTTTTCTTGATTATAGTATAGCCATACTTAATATAGACATACTAAGACTAGTATGTCAAGGTAGGTAGCTTGAAATATGAATCTTTCCTTTGTTTTTCTGAGAGGAAATCAACCTTGTACATGGCCTTGACTGTCTTAAACTCTCTCCATCAAAATAATTAGGAATTCTTTTGCCAGTCTCAGCTCTTAAAAGTGTTGGCACTTTATCATGATGGTTTGACCAAACACTTCAGTGTTTGCACATCTTTCTGCTAGACTTCCCTTACTTGTTTGCATAGATGAACTCTGTTGATGGTTGCACTTACAGCGCCTACTTTTTTTTTTTTTCTCTCTGTTTTAGGGCTAATTACCTTGAATAGTAGGCTTTAGAAGACATGAAGTACTTTTTTTTAAAAGTCTATGTTACAGACTGCATTGGTATGTTGAACCTTGAAATACTTGATAGCTGCAATTTACTTTAAATGGAAAATGCCTGTAATTAAATTTCCATTTTAAAAGTAAGCCATTTATAGAGTACATTTTTATTCCATTCCTCCTTTAGTTTTGGATTTCAATAAAATAGTTACATTTTTATGATGTCTTTTCATACATTAGCTTAGTATTTAAAAAAACAACTGCAACATGACTGTGATGCTGAATAGTGGAAATTTACCTGTAGAATCTTTGAAAGATTACTTACTGTGTTCTGTAATATCTCAAAATTTGAAAAGCTGTATTTAGACACAGTGAGATACATAACTGCATTTCATCCAAGTCTCTTGACTACAGTGATTACACTCAATATATTCCTAACGTTTCTCTTATTTTCTGCCTTCTACTGGTGGGGAAAGGATAAAAGGAATGGAGGTAATAGAAAACAACACACATGTTTTCATGTTGCTTTAATGTTTAATCTTATGAAATTCTTAAATCATTTTCAAATTGATTTCTTGGAAAGTTGTTGCTCCACACATGAGTACCTTCAGGCCTCCACATTTCATGGAAGCTTTTGAACAATAAGTTAAAGATTGTTAGCACAAGAAATAAAGCCTTCACAAGAAGTAGGGCAAAAATATATTAAATTAATTCCAACAATACACTAACATTTTGAAGACCTGCCCTCATTTTCAAACTTGATGTTGTACTCCACTCTTTCCTTCATTGCCTTTCTTTATGGGTATTTGTGTTCTTGCATGGTTCCCAGTATATGATTTTCCTTTTTAAATAATGTACAAGCCATGATCCACAGAACAGAGAAGATTCAAACTCCTGAATAATACAGTGAGGAACAAATGGGTTACTTTTACCTTTCATTCTTCTTTTCTCCTGCTTTGTGTGCTGTGACATGAATTTGTGATTCATGTATGCTCTCTCCTGTCATAGAATCAGGCTTAACTTTAGTGAGCTGGACTCTGGAGTAGTCCAAGCTGCATGACTAAGTAAAGGTTGTAATGTGATCTTAATGTGCTAATTCCTATATTCCTGGAACTCAGTGCTTGAAACTACATCCAGTTTTCTTAGCAAATCTGTCAATGCAGAATTTCTCTTCTTTGGTCTGTTGTGCCATATTGTCATTCATTACAATTTCTTCATTGTGATGATGTTAAATCATTGTACATGAAATTTATCTTGTACACTCTTCAAGCTTGAGCACAAAAAGTGTGAAAGAAAAAGAGGTTGATATTTATTATGGCTTTTTATGTATTTTTTTTTTTAATTTAACTTGTTTTGCTAAGGGAAGTTATCATTACGTGTTTAAAAACATATGTTTCTCCTTGCATTTAAAAATGTATTTTCCTAAAGTAAACAGGATTTGCTTGCAAATACAGAATTTACATAATTTTACGAAGCTTGTAGTTTTGAGATCTGTTCTGGAGAACACAGACTTCTGCATCTCTGAACACTATCAGTGGTTTGTCCTGGGAGTCACAGTGATCTTTTAAGTCACATGAAGTTGTTTTGAGAATACTTCTGGATAGTATGCATGTCTGTAAACCAGCTTATACTGACTTACCTATGTTTCAAAGTCCAATGTAAATGAATGTATATTTTTTCATAATTAAGTTTCATATTTAACACTTACATTTGTTCAGCACTTTAAATTTTTACATATTTTACTTACTGTGTGATTAGTGATGCATATAAGGTGAAAAAACTTCACAATTGCACTGTGCTGGAAAAATCTAGCATGGGTAAAATGCCAACTATCTGTGTTAACTATAGAATCAAGAATTGTTTAACTGGTTCCAGTACTGAATATAGAATGAAGGAATTCTGTATGGATTCATTATGAAATCCTGCCCTGTTTATACTGTTTTTAGCATTTCCCTGTTCTTTCTGGATGTTTGAAATTATAACAGTGTACATGTCATGTTCTAGTGGCCACGGTATATGAAACTATGTATGTGTATTGAGAATTATTTTTACGAACCTCATATTGTGAAGTAAATTATGTATTGATCAGAAAAACATACACGTGTTTATCTAAATGGTAAGCACCAGAATATTGACTTGAAGGAAGATATTCTAGTAATTTTGGAAGTATAAACATGTGGGAGTGTTATCACACTCTCATAGCAGTGATGGCAAAAACAGGACAATAAAAAAAAGGCAAGACATGCCATAGACTGTAGCATCATAGAAAAGGAAAAGTCATCAGGACTTCAGCTTTTCTGTGTAGGCATTTAATGTGATACACAATGGCCGTTTTCGTGTGCTTTGTGGTACTTCTGCTCCAGTTAAGGCTCGGAGTCTCAGTGTCTGTGTGGAAAATCAGTAGCACTACTGACAGTAGTGCTAGGAGGACTGGAGGAGACTCACAGCCTGTCTCAAGTCTAAATTTCTGGCCAAGATAAGTAATCCACAAACCTTAGTCATCTTTAAAGATCAGGGCATTGTTCGTCGTGTTCCAGAAAGGAATCCCTATTTGTTTTTCCAGTTCACTTACACAGAAATGGAAGGATGGTACGTTAATGGGGGTACAAAATAGCCACTTTCCTATCCATTGTAACTGTCTATCCTGTGATCAGGTTTCTTGTGTGTCATGGTGGACCATCATCCCACAGAAATTGTTAGTGAAGAAGAGTTACTAGAAATACAACAATATCTAATGATAATCATGAAGAGTTGCTGGACAACCCAACCAAATTAAAGCATGATGTATTTTCTCTCTCTTGAACCCTGTAGATGAAGGCAGGGTGCTGTAGGGAAGAGCCTGAGCCCTGGAACTAGTTTTAAATACAAAAGGAAATTACCAAAATTTTGTGGCTTGCTCATTGCAGCTTAGACTAATGGCAGGTATGTCTGTGAGTGTTCAAGCTTTTCCCTGACTAAAGTGTCACATAGCACTAGTTTAGGTGTGGTGCCACCAAAATGCATCTGTACAGCTTTTGGACTTAGTGTATCCTAATGTGGTGGTGCCTTTATGAATTTGCAAGCACATACCTGCCATGTACATAGGGTCTCTGCACTGAGCCACACCTGTAGGCATTTTTTCCATGAGGTAATGATCTTTATTGGTCTTTAAATCAATAAATTTACATGTGAAAGACTAAGAACTCAGAGAAAAAATGAGGCAAGATTTTTCTGCACTGGTGAAATTAACACTGGTCATGAGAAAATTCAAGCATCATAAACAAAATTTTTCTTGAGTAGTGTTATAGTTGAAATAATTTCAATATTGGGCAGTGCATAGGTAGTCCAATGAGTAGTTCCAGGTTGTGGGAGAGAGGGAACTGATAGAAGCAAGAGCTGGAGCAGGAGATGGAAAGAGGTTGTTTGTTATACCTAAGGATTTCTTACTCATTTGAATGAGGGAAATTTAAATGTATTTAAGCAAGAAAATATGAGAAATTAGGTAAAGAGGACAGGATACTAAATCTAATCTAAAGCTTAAGGAGACAACTGGCCTGACATTTTACTTCTGTGCATCAGAAAGACATAATTAATATAATTATTTTGGGACTTCAGTGAAATCTGAAATGGTTGCATCCTTTTGAAATAAAATTATTTGTAGAGGAACTGTCTGTAATAACTTCATTTCTGTTGCACCTTGACCCTGGAAAATAACTGATAAAGCCTAATTTAGGATACTAATAGTTAAAAGTATTAAGCTATTTATTGGTTGGGGTTTTTTCCCCCTAGAGTTCTGTAGCTGTGTGCTGGCTTTTTAAAACTTAGTGGTAATTTTACTGGACTGTTTTCAGAGCCAGCTGCTGTATTTTTTGTCCATCAGCATCATTCCATTGGCTTGAATGAAATAATAGTGCTTTACATAATCTGTTGACCTAGCCATTTTCTCTTGAAAGCTTATCATCAGTGAAATGATAGGAGAAATATGCATAAAAATATTAAATGAAATTTTCTTTGGTTGAAATGTTATATAATAATTTTGCTTGTATAGCATCAGTAAATCCAAATATCAGGTCATTTGCCTAGAGAAATCCTCATTTGAAGACAGAGAAAATTCAGTTCCCTGCAAAGCCAGTACAGAATCTACCTGTTCTGAGTCCACAATTTGTTCATAATTTATGAGTGTGGGGCTTCCTTTTTTGGATACTTTTACAGCAATGAGGATATTTCATGGGAAACAGTTTTTTGGGTTAGAGAGAAAATAAATAAGCTGAATATAAGCCTTGGGTATTTTTCCATGGTTTTAAAATATCTAAATGATAAATTTGCACTTCTGAAGTTCAATGAAACCC
>VYZP01012363.1:0-10000 GCA_013400635.1 Hypocryptadius cinnamomeus
TAATAATAATAATAATAATAGTATTGATAATGTCCATACAAAATTGTATCCTAGAGGAAAAAAAGAAGGAAACTTTGTAGGGAAATTTATGTCTTCAAGGCATAACTACATTTCAACACAGAGTAAAGGAGCAGTAGGCGACCCCTTTGGAGCTACCTCCACACTTGGACACAAAGTTGTATTCCTCTAATCAGATGTCCATACAACCTCATGGACAACTGTAATCCATTGAAAGACTTCACAACTTCCTTCTCTATGTTTTTCAGGGATTGTTCACCCACCATTCATGAGAAAGTTGTCTTCTCTTCTCATGAATGTCTGGGGGATGAGAAACATTGACCCATAGCCCCTTCCTTTGGGCTACCTACTGGTCTTCCAGACTCTTAGTCCTCTAATCCTGCCAGTCATCTGAAACAGCTTTGAAAAAACCCCAGAGATTAAATGAAATTATTTGGAGAGGTAGCAGCCAGGGCCCTTAATCGCAGACAAAGTCTTTCCCTGGACACATAATCTGGGTCAGGACTTCTACGTGCCCAGGTACAACCCATAATTCTTCCCTCAGGTCTTCCCAGAGTCAACACAGGTGTAGCAAAGGATTTTGTCCCTTGCATGCCTGTAGTGAAGAGCAGCTCCACAGAAGTCTTGCACTTTTATAGCCTTTTGCTGGGTGCATTCAGATATAATGTACAGAGTTTAGTTAAATGAGATTAACTGATTATAGATTAATAATTTTTTCTTACATTTGCGCCTGTTCCCCCATGTCCTATTACCGTCCATTAGTAATTTTACTGACTAGTAAATGTTTTATAGTTTCAAATGTGAAAATCAGGTATGGTTTTACATTACAGACTGTAATCCCTCTTTGCACAATAGGAGCATAAATAGCACTGCACCTCCATAACAGCTGTTCCACTATTCCAATTTACAGTACATCTGCCCTCTTTGTAAATGTATTTAAGCCTATTTAATCTTCTCTAATATTAATTAGTGCAAACCTAGTCTAAGAAAACTGAACTGTGTGATAGCAAATGGAAATGTGTGTTATCATGCAAGTTTGCACTCTCTTTGGATCGAGACAAAATAAATATCAAGAAATTTAATAATTTACTGATCCACATTCATTATTGCTTAATGCTGAAGGCTGTTTTAACATAGATAGAACATTGATAAAAAGTGTTATTAATATTCCCTATTTCAAATTACAAAATTAAATATAAAAATATAGCTTGAGGCCTTTAGTCGGGAGACATACATTTAAATGGATTGCATAATAATAACATTTGTACCTAAATATAAAATTCAATTAAAACCTTTCTACAGATACAGAATACACCCAAGTTTTGGAATTTTGAAAGGAATGAACCCTCAGCTGTTGCTTACATTTACCTCTACATTTACCTTTACATTGTAAAATAATACAATGCCTTTTGCTGGCCATGAAGAGCCTCCCCTTCACACTTTCTTGGAAATATTTAGTGCTGATATGGTAAATACTGTTGGTTTGTGCAAACCACATTACTGCAGAGTGCTCAAAGACAGAAAGTTGATTTGAGGCATAGAAGTAGAAGGCTCCTCGTTATTTCCATACTTTCCATCAGCTGTAGTTTCATTATTCATATTCCTAAGTTAAGAGGGATCACCAAGGCATGATTGTAACTTCCCTGAGGTGGTTGGTGGGCAGGATTGGTGGTGGGAGCAGCTTTTGCTGACGAGTGGTTCCCTCACAGGGAGAATTGCTTGATGGAACCCCAGACTACATGTCCGGCCTCGACGACATGACGGACTCCGACTCCTGTCTGTCCCGAAAGAAGATCAAGAAGACAGAAAGTGGCATGTACGCGTGTGACTTATGTGACAAGACATTCCAGAAGAGCAGTTCCCTGCTGCGACACAAATACGAGCACACAGGTAGGGCAGCCGCGCACGACGAGGGAGGGTTGAGGGTCGTGCTTTGTTCTTCACAGTCTTTCATGAGTACATTTGTGCAGGTGATAAGGCTTTAAAAAAATTCTTTTAAAATTTTTATTGATGGTTATTGCGTGGTTAAAGACAGTTGGGTGTGATGGGGTAAATGTTGGCAGGTGCTGTGGCAATCATCATCTCCCAGGCAAAGCCTTCTGGAAATGAGACTGGCCCTAGCACTCAGAAACAATTGCAACTTGGTCAACACAAAGTCTGGTATGGGAAGGAAGAGTGACATGTATTCCTTGTTTCTTAGATATTATCTGACCCTGCTCTATTTAATCCAATAGGAAAAGGGCTACTGACGTTAGCAGCAGGAGAGCTGGCTCTGGCCAAGTTATCTGAAAGTCAACAGCTCAGGGGGTTTCCTTTCGCAGTGATTTTGCACACCAGCAGCACAATCAGGTTGCAGTTCACTTTTTCACTTCCCAGTTAGTGCCCAGGGAAGGTTCCCTTCTCTCCTGAGTAGGAAGTGATTTTTGTCTAGTTCAAGGAAACTTGCCAAAGCTCACCACGCACTGTCAGCTTAAAAAATACTTTGGTTTGAAAAAGACCTTTTATCACACCTATGCTGGCCGTGGTTCCCCTTACAAACAGTGCTCCTTTCCCCACTGTCAGCCAGGACAGAGCTCTCTGAGGGCTACACATTGGCTCAGCATGTTTCAGTTAGGGGAAAATGGGACCGGAGCTTCCCAAATAATAGAGATATCAAGTTATGTTGGACAAAGGGAATGTGAATTATCATCTGAATTATTGTGCAGCACGACATAAACCAAACTCCAACTTCCTAGAGTTAGAAAAAGTTTACTCAGGAGGAAACTTGCCTTAACTTTGAAAGCTGAGTCCTGCTTCAGGAAATGAAGCAAGTCACATCATCCTTCAATCTCACCATGTGAGGGTAAAAACCTTATACCTCTCTATTAATACATCTTCCAGGCCCCACATAACCCTTTGGCTTTTCACAGATGAAAAATTTACAATTCAGAAGTGGACGGTGCCTTTAAAACAAAATCCTTTACTTTGTTATTTTTCCTTCTTATACTTTTCTTTCAAATTTTAAGCTAATCCCACAACGGAAAATACAAAAGGAAGTTAAAATACACGTGGGATTAGGAAAGAAAATTAAAAGCAACATTTTGGACTAGATCAGCCAGTTCATTGGCAGAATGTGCTTCCCACTACATTATTCAGATCAAATTGTTTATTCAGTAGAAGAAGCTTTGAAGGCTTTACGTCCCTGCACCTTTCCTCTCCTGAATGATTTTATTACAGCCATCTGCAAACATTATGGTTTACTACACTACTACTGTAAAGCTCTTATGTTAGAACTGGCCTTCATATATATCGGGATCTGGACATATGGTTGAATCCCATAAAGTTGGTAGTCCATAAGGTCGACAGACATATGGTTGAAAGGCTGAAAATTTGACAAGCTGAAATGTGTGCAATCACCTTGATTTGCAAAATAAACTGCATTTGTAATAGCAAAAATATGTTATGGTCTTGAAGTAGCATGGGAACCTACTGCCTAGAAAAATGCCACACAGCTGCAACGTGGGGACTCTTCTGCTTCTTTCCTCTGTCCCTTTTGGCTTCTCAACTTCATGTCCATCAATTTTATGGGACTCAGCCTTATGATCCAGAACATGTATAGGGTGTCAGATTTAATACACTAGAATACAGTACATCATCAGGCTGGAGCCTGGCATCCAGGGACAGGAAGGATGGTTTTGTGGCAGAGGCACAGGCACTGAGAGCATTGCACTCTCCCTGCCTCACCACAGACTTCCTCAGTGAATTGCAGCAAATTGCTTCAGCTTTCTCTCACCTTCGCCCATCTTTGAAACATGGGGAAATTATACCAGCCCGCCTCTCTGGGGTATTGTAAATATTAATTCATGATATCCTGTGATGGAGTTCACTGGGTAAAGTGGGAAGTACTTTTATCAGGGATGTGTTTGCTTTTATGGAGCCTCAGTGCATTATGCCAGCGTTTGAGTGGGCGGGAGCTCTGAAGGGCTTGGCTGGGCCAGCCCCAAAACTTCATGCACAGCCTTCAGGAGGCACACTGCACTGGCACTCTGGCTGATGGCTCAGGTGCCTCTTAAGTGAATTTCAAATTAATTTGATAGTTTCAGGCAGAGCTTGTCATTGCATTAATAACATAGGTGTGAAACTGCAGTCCATGTTCAGTGGAAGGAACCCAATTGAAAGTAACACCCTCTTCTGCCTTTGGGGTCATTGTAAGAGCAGGCCCAGATTTTTCAACCAACTTTTTGAAACCTAAAAATGAGAAAGAAAGCCTTTTTTTTCTGAGGATGTTGCTGTTTTCTGAGCAGCTGATCATGACCTGTTGTAGCTTCATTAACAAACATGTTTTAGGAGGAATTGGAATCCTTCCTGTCTTTCTCGAGAAACACAGAATAATGGATGTTGTTTATAACAATCTCCTTTTTGATGTGTAAAAAGAATATATGTGTTTTATTAGAACTTAGAGACAATCAGATTTTTATTTGTCACCCCTTCTAAAGGTCCATGTATTGCAGCCAGTGATAGAACAAGGGTTAAAAGAGTCAGACAGAGGCCCCTAAAAATTTATCACAGAGAAATCATATGAAGCAAAACATTGACAGGTAAAACTTCATAAGCTGTCTGAATCACTGTTTATTGTTAATCAAGTGTTGTAAAGGAGAAAACAGGAATGTTTAGGTGTTGCAGTGGAGCTGAGTTTCCATGCCAGGGCAAGAAGAATAGGATTTGGCCAGTTCTTTTTGTCAACCCAAGAACTTTTGGTAGGGCCATGCGGCCAGCCGCAGGACAAAGAGCTCTGTGATTACCTCTGTACACCATGCCTGCCACAGCTGGAACACAGTACAAAAAGGGCCACAAATTTCACAATCCGTAGTTTTTAATTTGTGCAGTATTGGTGGTATTCTGTAATAGCTTTCAGCTTCATGGGGAGAAGGAAAATTTCTTGTGTTACTGCAATGAGTGAATTGCATTGGTTCTGGCTCATCTGCAATTTAGTGTAGAGGCCACTGTTTGTTGCAGAACCAAATTCTGACAATTTAATTTTGGGATGCCATTGAATTTTGAGAAAAGTTGTGTGTCCCTCTTAGAGTCTGAGCTTCACAAGGTCCTTTTTCCTTAAAGCCAGGGGATGCAGCACTGTAATTAGGGTGCAGAGCATGGCAGGTAGCACAGGCATTCAGTGCTCACATGATTTTCCTGTGGAATCTTACAGACTCATCCTAATTTGGACAGGCTGAAATTAGTTGAGCCAATATGGGATGTGTCTAATCTCAGATTTTTCCAAGCTGCTTAGCACAAGGTTCAAGACACTTTCCTTATGAAAGGTGAAGAAGGTGGTTGCCTTCACGGCAAAGCATTGGTGTTTTGCCAAGCAAAAAATTCTTGGTGCTACTGATAAGGAGAGGAAACCAGGAGTGGGTGAGTGAGCAGGAGAGCAAACAGAAAAATGGAGCATCTAGAAATACAGAAATATCCTGGCTCCTGGTCCAGCGATGGAGGAGTAAGGTGAAGGTTAATATTTGTTCTGCCCTCGTCAAAGCCTGTGTCTGCCACACACCAGCTTTGTTGTAGCTTCACAGGGGAACTCTCAGCGTGCCGGCTCTGCAACAAAAGCTGGAAACAGTTTTTCAGAATCCTACCTAGAAATTTAAAATCCTTTCATTGTTGTTCTATATTACATCATATTCTATTTTATTACTTGTGTGGGCTGTCGAGGGCCTCATAGCTGTGCTAGGGCTTTCATCCTTTCCTTTTCCACTGTATATTTTATTAAGACCTCTTTTTTATTTTTGTAGCTTTCATGCTGATGCAAGCACTAGTTTTATTTCCAGATTGATTCTGTAAACTAAATATTGTTCTTGAGCCTGGTAGCAAATCAGCTCTCTCTGGCTAGTATTTTGAATTCCCAGCTTGGGAGTTTTCTTTATTTAGAGCTTGATTCATAAAAAATTTACATGCTATTTAAAGGTTATTTTTTTCTTGCTTTACTCTGATACAAGTTTAGAATTCCCCATTTTACACTCAAATAAAGGAAAAAAAAAAAGGATATATTCTATGTTTGTGTCTGCAGACAAGGTCTCCTATTGAAAAAGGAACAGGTGCAGTTTGGGCAATTATATATCAATTGCATTTATCTTGCACCTTTGACCGCTTTGCTATGCTCTGGCCACTAATCCATCTCCATTGGGACTACATCTAACATCCAAACCCCGAGCAGCTTCAAAAGAACTGCCTTTAAAAAAATAAAAAACAAACTGTCACAAAAATGTTTCCTTCTTTCCTCCAAAGAGTGGGATTTCTGTTTGGCCCCCTCCCATGGAAAAGAGACCCACTTGCCTTAGGCAAAGGATGGGTGATATTTAGTCTGGGACCAGTGACAGCTTGTGATCTGATGTCTTGTGACTTTTATACCACTGCAAATGGCAAATGCACAGCTTTTCAGTCAAAGACTTTTAGCCCAGGAAGATTGAGAGATACTTACTATCAGAGATTTTGTTGTTGTTGTTATCTTGTTTTAACAGAAATGCAATTTTAGAGACTTTGCAAACAGATTAGTTATAACTTCCTCTCTGTAGATTGAGTGTGGGCCCCCATTGGAACCTGTGTTTTCAATGAAGCAAAAAAGGCCCAAACATTTCCTCTAGATATTTCATAGAGATTTATCATTTAATTTCATTGGAAAATGTGACATATACATCACTTATCCATCTGATGAAACACAAGTGTTTAGTGAGCCCTTCTGTGAGCTTCCTTGGGTCCATCTCTCCTAGCTCCATCCCCCATGGATGACACAGGGGATCTTGTATGGGATTGGATACAGCCTGTGGGATGGGATGTCAAATCTTCTTCCTTTTGACTTATCTCTGCTCCAATGATGTTAAGAATGTTGTGGCACTACGTGGCAGTGCTCTAGGACAAGGATTCAAAATGAAGAGTGGGTTTAGATATTAGGGAGATACTATTAGATATTAAGAAGAAAGTCTTCACTGTGAGGGTGGTGAGGCTCTGGCCAGGGTGGATGGGGCTTGGAGCAATCTGGTCTAGTGGAAGGTGTCCTTGCCCATGGCAGGAGATGGAATGAGATGAGCTTTAAGGTCCCTTCCAACCCAAACCAGACAGGGATCCTGTGGTTTCCTAAAGTTGTAGGTCCTCCTCATCCACCTACAATTGCAGACTTACCCCCATCCCCAGTGTAAAATACCTTAGTCCAGTTTTATTTTATGACCTACTAACACATTGTAGGGATTAAGCACTCATTTTAAACGGCTGGAATACTGGGTTTTGCACATGAGGGGAAGAAAATAATTCTGCAAATGTTCGGAAACCTGATACATTTAAAAACATTTTTCAATTAGTGTTGTAACAGCTGCACACTGAGCACTGCTAAGGTATGTTACGTGGTGTCTGAACAAAGAACTTTGCCCAAGCTGTCAAGTTCCCTCAGATCAAAACTGAGGCCTTGATATGGATGTGGTAGACTAAATAGCTCTACCATTGCCTTTTTAGTGCTAACATAAATTAATATGAAAATATGAAGTATTTTAATCTGTTAATTTCTAAATTAATTTATAAAATATGGATGATTCCCTGCCAGGCTACATCTGTGTGTGGCACGAGTGCCACGTGCAAGGGATGAGCAAAGCAGGCAAAGACTGAGGGATGAGCACATCACCCAGGCTTTGGAAGGGTGGATGGAGACAAGGCTGGATGAGAGCAGTGGAGGTGGTTGACTTCTGTTTGAGGAAAGGAAAAGTGCTGGGAGCTGGATGGAGCACAACTGTTTGGGGAGAATCATAGAATGGTTTGTGTTGGAAGGGACCACTAAAAGTCATCCAGTCCCTGCAATGACCAGGGAAACCTTCAACTAGATCAGGCTGCTCAGGGCCCCATCCAATCTGACCTCAAATATTTCCCAGGATGGGACAGAGAAGGGTGCCGTGGGTATTAGATGTAGTGCGCCATAAAAAAAAATCAGGGAATTCGAAGTAATGGAGAAGTGATGGTGGAGAAGTGATGGTGGAGAAGTGGAGCAAGATAAGGGTTGGGCTTGCTCATGTTAGAGAAAAGTAAGTCAGAGGGAGGGACTGAGATAATGTGGGCAGTTCAGTGAGAAGGACACTAAAAAGGTGCTGAGGAAAAGCAGAAAGTCTGCAAGGAGCAAAAAAGAAACAAAATTAGCAGTTATTGAGGTATTAGCAAGGGGACATCAATGTGTTGCTCTGAGGGTAATCAGCAGGACAAGTGGGTCAGGGCAGAGGTTCATCCCATTGGGTGTTGGTAGTGTTGGGAAAGCTCCCACCTCACCCGTGAGGGTTTTCCACTGGCAGTGCTGGGGTTTGAGAGTGCTTAGGCTGAGAGTGCTTTGGGATTTTAAGCTAATTTGAGTAAGTGACTTGATCGTGCTTAAATCTCCTGAGCTAAGACTCTGGGATTTCCCCTTCATGGCTAAACTTGTGCCCTGAATCACAGGTAGCTGACTCCAGCTCTGGATTTGGTGCACCGCTAGGTCAAGGCTGGAGGTTCAAAGCCAAAATACATTTATAGCTCAAAGCCCAGAGTTTTCTTTGAGTTTGACTTTAAACCAACAGGTTAAATTGGCAGAAATGCAGATTTAGGAAACAGTTCACGCAAGGAATACTGCTATAATTCAATATATCAAGTTTGAATTTTCAATTTTACTATAGAGAGAAATGAAGGAAAAAAAGAAACCTTGTATGCGTGCAGACCTAGGAAAATCTCTTACAAAGAAATGCAGTCTGAGCCCTAATTTCCAGGCATCTACTAGTTTGCCTGTCACTTGGGTTACTTTAGCTGTGGTTTCTCCTGTATTTTCCTTGCTGCCAGATCTCCCCTTCATTTCATAACACAATTTTGGCTTCCTTGAGGATTCGTTAATCACACCTTATTAAATGTGAACTTTCACAGTGGGACTTGAAGGTAGCTGTGACTGGATGGAAAAAAAAAAAATAGCATAGTTCTTGGTATTCATTCTTAACAACTTTGCTATGAAAGTGGAGTTTTTTCTATGCCTGACTTTCTGTGCTCTCATGTCCCAGGGAAAAAAATCAGATCAGGTTCATAAAAGAGCAGCTTGAGTTTTCCTGGAAGCTGAGATCCTTCAGTGATCTGAAAGTATTTATATTTTTTCCTGCTGGATTTCCTTCCATGCTGGTGTTTCCTAGCCCTTTGCTCTTGGCCGGCAGTCCACCATACTCATCCTCTCCCTGCTTCTGCTTCTTTAAAATTAAAGAAACACCACACTTTCACAACTGACGGGATGGAAGGGCTCTGGTGTGAAGTTTATTCCTGTTCTGGTCACATGCTGCATGAGCTAAGTATGATAAATACGCTCAAGGAATCAGGCCAGTTCACTAATAAGTTCCTAACGATCTGCTCTAGCAATAGGACATGCAAGGCAAGGATCCACATTTCAGGCACCAAATACCAGGATTTTAATACCCATGAAAAATCGTATGAAATATAAAATATTGACCAACTGGCATGGTTGCACCACCCAGCTGAATGACACCTAGATTATAATTTGATGTTTACAAAATTAAAAAAAAAAAAAATCGGCTGAAGGTACTACAGTTTGATTTTATTTTTTGCCTTCTGCAATCTAAGTTTGGTGATCGGTCTTCACTAATTCCAATCTTTGCACCATATGTTATGTCTGGATATCTCACGGTTGCATCATGCTTTGCTGAGTTTTGTCGTGTGGCATCATGCTGACAAGTATTTTTTGTCAGCTCTATTTTGGAATTAAGCTTTCAGTATGGCAGTTCTGGAAGGTGTTGAAGGCATTCCTGTGCTATTTGTGGCCTGGGATCAACCAGATGTGTTTAGGCTTGGCACTGGTTTTGAGTTTCAAACATTGGTTCGAAACTGTCTGAAATGCCAAAGGAAATACTGTTTTCTGCAGCTTAACACCACTTTAGCACTCAGCGAGTGGCTGACAACATTTTATTTAGAAACCCCTTATGCTTCTGTGGCAGATGTATGTATT
>VYZP01012363.1:15000-17255 GCA_013400635.1 Hypocryptadius cinnamomeus
CCATGCTCTACATTACATGGTATCTAGGTTTCTGTGGATCTTTTGCTATCCTACCAACACTATATAGGGCTAGGAATTATCAAAAGTCACTAATTTTCATTGTTCTGGCTTTAGGAAGAGGAGAAGAATAGACTCCTGTTGAATGCCTGCAGTGGTAAGTATTCATCAGCCATCTCCTGGTCTTGAGCTTAGCTTTGAGGTTTTCTTGAGTTTCCTTATATATATATGGAAGGCAGTATTTTCCAAGCTGTCCTGGAGAATGACTTTCTCTAATCCAACAAAAGCCCAAGATTTCTTGATTGAGAGGATCTGCATTCTGTCTCACACCTACCCTTAGCATCTGCATGAAACACAGTTCAGCAGAACATAAGCCTTGGGCACAGAGTGCAGGAAACACAGTTATTATGAAGCCTTATTTGTAGGTATTTAGGACTGAAAGAGAAGCCAGAGTTGGGATGAGGAAACAAACTGATTTTTTTTTCTAAATGCATTTGATGTATTGGTGTAAAAGCAGGTCCTCAAAAAATCATAGGATGGCTTGGGTTGAAGGGACCTTAAAAATCATCCAGATTCAACCCCTCCCCACTCACAGGAAGGGATGCCACCCACTAGACCAGGTCTTAGCTAATACAATCTTTCTTTTTTTTTTTCTTCTACTCTGGGAGGAAGTACCTCAGTATGTAGGTACATTTTGCAATTTCAGTCCTGTGTTGGACTTTGGCTCTATACTCAAAAACTGAGCATTCACAGCTCTTGGTGAAGTCCCTCATGTTTTGATGAAGGAGAGTTTGAAGGTAGGATGCTGTTCTTGGGTCAGATGTGCTTTTTCCAGCATTCTTACAAAAGAATGCAAAAAATTACACCTAAGCTCAACTCGAGCACATGAGTAACACCAGGGGATTACTCAATGTCTGATTTCAAGACTTTGAATCACTGAGGCTTTAATTACCACAATGGCAACTGCAAAATGTCACAGCCCCAACCACTGCTGTGTCCACACAATGCCACTCTTTTCTTTCCCCTTTTAAGAATACATTTGCTCATTCATGTTGCAAATAAAGAAACATCTTTGGGCTGCAATCTGCAAACAGTGAAGTCATTAAACAACTGACTTCAGTCCACAAGAGCAGTGTTAGTTGCCTGAACAGTAAAAGCAAAACCAAAGCCTTGGTGAGCAACCCAGCACGGCAGTCGATGGTTTGTAAGTTCAAGACACAAATGAAGACGTCAGTGCGTAGGTGTCCAGACAAATAAGCCTGTGGGTATTAACTCATAATAAAAATCGTTGAATATTTTTACCCAATAAACTACTCAGCAAATATTACTGAAGCACATGATAAAAAAGTCTCCTTTCCTACCAGCTCTAAATGAGATATAAGCCTTCAGATGTTTAGACGACAAATAATGCAGGTATAAGAATTTGCAAATCCTGTACAGTGTATGTGGAGTCCACTGGCTGTAGACATTCATCCACAATCTGGAGTTGTGCAGCCTGAAATAAACACAGCTGTGTTTATCTGAATGTGTGATCCCATGTACATGGGAGAAAGTTCAAATAAATGCACTCTGTGCGACGATGCTGTAAATGCAGCAACTGCATTTGTCAGATGTGTGATGATGCAATCTCTTAAATAAACAGAATGAGCTGTTTGTTTGAATTCTGAGCTGCAGAGATGTAAAAATATATGTACATTAATCAAAGCCAGTAAAATGAAATCCAAAACAACTATAAGATCTTAACTGAACCTTAGCTGAAAATTCGCTTCTTGTCCTTATATCCAGAATAAAGTTCTATGTGTTGGTATTAAGCGTATGGTGTAATTTTTAGACAGTAAGAGATTAAGGGAATAGATAAGCATTAGTTTTGGGTTTAGTGGACCAGTCTTGTTTTTCCTAAGAGAGCCCATTGTCTAAGACCAACTCCAGAAATTCATAGAATCTCAGAATGGGTTGGGTTGGAAGGGACCTTAAAGACCATCTCCTTTCAGTCATCTTCCACTGGACCAGTTGACTCCAAGCCCTGTACAACCCCTCCTAGAACACTTCTAGAGATCCACAATTTCTCTGGACAACCCCTAGGAGTACCTCACCATCCTCTGAGTAAAGAATTTCTTCCTAAGAAAAAGAAATGGTGGGATATTCCAAATTTTTCATATTATCAACCAAAGCCAGAGCTCTATTTTACAGCCAAAATATCTTTATTCAGGATATGTGGCCTGCTCAGTTCTCAAAAGAACCAATAGTCTGAGGGATAA
>VYZP01012371.1:0-11536 GCA_013400635.1 Hypocryptadius cinnamomeus
CCTCCGCCCAATGTAAAATAGTTCCCCGGGCCCCGGAGCGGAGACACCGGGAGCGACACGTCGCCGGCCAATGAGAGCCGGCCTGGCCCCCCGCGGCGCCAATGGGAGCGGCGGGTTGGCGGGGGCGGGGCGTCGCCCAGCCAACCGGGCCACGGCGCTCGCACTGACCCGCTAGGCTGTCTCCGGTGGCCTCCATTGACCACCATCTTGGAGTCGGGCGCGATGCCCGCGCCGGGAATGGGCTGGCCGGCCGGCGGCCATCTTGGGTCCGGGCGGAGTCACGTGCGGGGGCGGGCGGCGGGGGAGGGGCGGCCGGGAGGAGCCCCCGCCCCGCCCCCCCGGGAGCCGGAAATCCCCGTGACAGCCGGCGTCAGAGGCGGAACGGGAACGGCGGTGGGAAGCTGGCTTCTCACAGTACAGCTCCCGAGGCGGCCGGATGCTGCGCAGGCAGGGACCGCCCCGGCACTGCGCCTGAAGGCGTCAGGCGGCTCCTTGCACGCTGCAGGGAGCAGCAAAAGCTTAGCGTGGAGACCCTGGGAGACACGTCGGTATTGTTGGGAGTAATACCCTATTCGAAGCAGTTTCCTCTCCCTTTCTCCGTATAATGGAGGGCAAATCCATGGCTTGGCCTAAGTGCAGGTGAAGTAACATCCTATCACGTCGGGCAAAGGAATCGCTCTCTGCTGCACCAGCGCAAAAAGACGGCTGCTATTCCAAGTAACAGAACACATCGCATTTTCTGTATCAGGCACACACACTGGGACACTACAGTGCAGAGGGTGGGCACTTAGATGAGAAAGGATGCACAGATGCCAGACGCGGAGGGAAGGGCCCGTGGGTTTACTCTACTGGAGGGCAGCAGCCAGCAGAGAATGGCAGGAGCCGCTTCTCTTGGCATCTTTCTCAGAGACTTTTGAGGAGCAGAGTGTGTGCTCAACAAGCTTGCAGGTGGTGCTAAAGCAGGGACAGTGAGTGCTGAAGGACAGAGCTGCCATTTAAATGGATCTAGACCGGCTGGGGGAATTACCTGACAGGAAGTCTGTGAAACTCAGCAAGGACGAATATGAGGAAATTTGACAAGTCCTGCGCTTGGGAAGGAACAGGCCTCTGCAGTATCGGGTGGGGTCTGATGGGCTGTGGAGCAGCTTTGCAGGAAGGGATGTGGGGTCTCGTTGGACAGCACACTGGCCATGAGCCAGCAGTGTGTCCTGGCAGCAAAGGCGGCCAAGAGCATCCCAGGTCATACCACTGGAAGCATAGCCAGTAGGCCAAAGAAAGTGATTATTTATTTCTGCTCAGCTACTTGTGGAATATTGTGTCCAGTTTGGGGTCCCAAAATGCAAGGAGAATCTCAACAAACTAAAACAAGTTCAGTGGAAGCCACCAAGTGCTCCGGGGAAGGTGCAGCACTTGTCCTGTGAGCAGAATCTGAGGTACCCACCCTGGATTAGCTTGACGAAGAGACAACTTTAAATACTTCAGCATACAGAACACACCCTAGCATATACATTACCAGCAAAAAACCCCCAAAGATGAAGTAATAATACACTGTATAAGCAATTCTGCACCTTGGAAGAGGATGAAAAATATAATTAAACATTCATAATTGATGTTAGTTGCATTCAAAATGATACTGATGAGGCCAATGTGTGAATTTACATTTCTAGAGCAGGGTAGCACTCATGAAGGATTCATGTGCACCCTGCACAAATGCAGCTAAATTGCCACTTGGCAGCCCTACATAAACAGTGCAAGAAAGAATGTGCTAACACATAGCAACAACAGGCAAAATAAATATAGAACCAGCATAGCCAGGATCTGGTTAACAGTTCAACATGGGGAAATGCAAAGTCCTGCACCAGGGAAGCAGCAGCCCCAGGTGCCTGTACATGTAGGGGGCTGTCCCAGCAGCTTTGTGGGAAGGACCTGAGGGTCCTGGTAGGCACCAAGCTGAACACAAGCCAGCAACACACCCTTGATGCAGAGAAGGATAAAAGTATCCAGGGCTGCATGTTGCCAGCAGGTTGAGGGAGTTGATTCTGCTCCTCTCCTCAGCACTGGTGAGGCTGAACCTGCTAGGGCTCCCCAGTACAAGGGAGATACAAAGCTACTGGAGAGAATTCAACAGAGGGTTGCTAAGGTATTAGGGGATTGGAGCACCTCTCCTGTGCAGAGGGGCTGGAGGAGATGGGGCTGTTCTGGCTGGAGAAGACAAAGCTTAGAAGAGGGTCTTACTGATGTGTATAAATACCTGAAGGAGAGATATAAAGAGTATGAAGCCAGGGGTTAAACCACAGCAGTCATTTCTGCAGTTATCCAACACCGGCTCCACTTGTATAAAAGTTCCATAAGTCAGTTTTAACCTCAACTTATAGGCTGTTTCACTTTTTAATTAATTCTGTAGCAAACTGTAGCATTTTCATTTCCAGTATGCAGTAAAAAAAATTATGCTAGATACCTAAAACTTATCAGAAATATAACATTTTAGTAACATAAAGCCTCAGATTTGTTACATCTCTTTATATTTGTAGAGCAGGTCCTCTTGATGTCACCATTTTTGTCAGGATTAAGGTTCAGCCAACAGTTTTCATCTGATGAAAACACCTGCCATTCTGGCCTGCTACTAGGGCAAAGAACTTAAAACTGGCTGGAGGGAAATAATCAACTGCTTTGCTTCATTTTAAAGATCTGATGACAGGATGGAGGAAAAGAAGGGAAATAGGCTGCTACATGCTATAAACAAGAAGAAAAATTCCTAATACCAGCAGAGCTAGGCTGTGGGCAGAGCTCAGCAGGATGGAGACTGTGCAGCTGGTGGTTATCATGCCTGGGCTTTACCAACTTGACCCACACAGCTGTAGGACATACTTTGATTTTGTGAGGAAGCATTGATGTAAGGGACCAGCTCTGAGCCCTCAAAGCATGATGGAACTTGCTGTGGCTTTTCTGTACTAATGTGTTGGGCATCTGAAGAGCTCTGTCAGTAAGAGTGGGAAGGATATGAGAAAGCCAAGGACTGTTGTGGGTGCTCCAGACTATGAGGCTGCAATGACCCTATTGGAAGAAATCAGATCATTTCCTTTCTCAGGGTGTGCACACACCCTTGAATAAAAAGCAATTCCCTGAGGAAATTTCTGGGCCACCCCTTCTTTCGTAAGGCAATTAATTTTCCTGATGGAGGGCAATGATCTGTGCATTGTAGGAGGACAGGGGGATTCTGTGAGGAAACACCACTTGGAAGAAGGTGATCAGAGGCTGGAAACTGAGCTGGCTGCTACCTCCCACATTGGCTTGCTTTCATCTTTCAGTGTTTATTTCCCAGGCATGCCGCCAGCCTGGGGTGTGTGCTGCCAACAATGCAGCGCTGCGGGGCATGCTGTGCACAGTGCCCTCAGTCTGCCACTCCTGGGTGACACTGCCCACTTTCTGTGCTATGGGCCACCGGGGTTCCTTCACCAGCCCCAAGCTGCCACAGTTACCATGTTTCCTTAGCCCACATCTGCTGGATCCTTGCTGCTCTGTGCATCCCTGGCTGATCCTGCTTCTGTGTTGCAAATTGTCTGACCCTGGCAACCTCTGCAGCTCTGGCCCCAAGCACACTCTCCCACTCCCTTGTCCAGAGTTTATCCTCTCTGCAGCCTAGAGCAATTCTGAGAAAGCAAATGCAGGCATAGACCTTAAATAAAACCTTTTAATTCTAGATGGAACTTAATAAGTTTGATGAAGTTAGTCAACGTACTTGTTCTCCCCTCACTCCTGACAGCATCAGCCACATACCAAACCTCAGTGTCAGGGGTGGTAAAACTGAATTGGAGTTCAGCAAGGCAAAAGAGCACTTTTCAATTCTGGTTGATGTTGCAAGCAGCCTTCTCTGCAGACCCAGCATCTGTGTCCAGAAATCTGTGTGTCTGTGGAACTGAGGTGCAGCTACAGTGGTAGCAATTTCCTGTGTTAGGGTGCTTTTTTCTAGGCCATGGTGACACACCAAGCCAGAGGATTGCCCTTGGGAATCAGAGCAGTCATCAGAAGTGTGAGTACTTGATACTGCCTCCTTACTTCCAGTCTTTTTCTGTTCAGACTGAGATGAACACTACTCTCTTCTTCAGTCAGGCAGAGAAGAATAATTGGTGATGGAAAACCTAATATAATAGCAAGGAAAGAGAGCAGGAGTAAAACAATAAGCACTTCCATTATCCTTCTGAGGAAATCTTGGTGTCTGTGGATAAATCCTGCCAGCAAAGGATACCTTGAAGCAAAAGGCTGATGAGCATGTACTAGATAAACCACATGATTTGGCAAGAGGGACTTGCAATAGGGACAGAGACCTCTGCAAAGCAAAAGTGAACAATCCTGGGGAAGGTAGAGCAAATGCAGGGTCTTGTCTGGTGTCTAAGCTAACAAAAATAATCCCAACATGGCACAGCTTCAGGATTAAGAATGGAGGAACCCTCATCAGCAGGCCAGCCTGCTGAGTACCTTCACCTACCAAGTGCTGCCCTGCTTTGCCTTCACTGACCTCTGGCAGCTTTGCTTGCATGTAAAATCAGTCAGTGTGGAGATCTGGTTGTTCACAAGCAGGCTCACGTTAATTTTACAGGACCAGAAGTTCTATCTTGCCTAAATAATTAGAAGGCAAGGTTGCACTTAAAAATGCAAGAACCTCAGGTATCAGAAGAAAAACAGATTTTTGAAATGTTGACCTGAACATCCAGCACACCTGCCCTTGCCAGGGACTGCCCTTCAAAGAAAAGGTAAAGCTGGTAAAGTGACTGGACCAAGCTGGATGATATAAATCCAAGTATTTTTAATCTGGGCTAACTGAACATGACTAGAAACAGAGAGGCATGAAATCAGGATACCCCAGTGTAATCACTTTGGTGGAGGAAGAGCTCAGAAGGGGCTGGTAACTTGCTTTCCAGTCCTTTGCTTTCCTCTACCCCCTCCACTGCAGCTGAGCTGGGGAAAAGACCCAGAAGCCTTTCTGATTTTTTTGGAAGCTGAGTCATTTGGGTGGATGAAATAAGAACATCTATGATGCTCCTTTCTCCATTGTTCTGTACTTTGAAAGCATCAACATCAAGGCTGAAACATCAACTTTCTGATTTGTTTGCAGGTTCCCCACTTTGCATAGGTGTTAATAGTGACTCCTCATGCCAGAAGAAGGACAGCCAGGCTCCAGGACAGCTTCAGGCAGGCACAACACATGCAGTGACATTCAAAAGTACTCTGACATGTCCAAGCACCACCCAAGATTGTAGTATGCATTCTTCATCTTTCTTTTACTGAGTAATACAAAGCAACTGCTAGAACCGGTCCCTAGCCTACCCTCTTTTGCTTGTTTGTTTGTTCATTAAGTAACTTCCAATCATCCCAAGAGTTGAGAAGTCTGTTCTTGCAGGTGCAAGGAAGGTATAATTTTAAAATATTTTCCTTTGAAATGGATTTATTTGTGATCTAATCTGGTGCTCTGTTACTAATTCATGAATTGGCATACTTCTGTCACCAGTAAACAGTATCTACCATGGTCTTAAAATGGCAGGGTCTGAAGGTTTTGAGAGGGAGATTGACCATTTGCAGAAAATCAGTGCTTAGCATTTTCTGAAAACCAGGTCCATCTTCAGAATATTTCAAAGTGAATACATAAAAGCAAAGAAACCTCAAATCATTAGTTACTTTTGAAAATTTTAGCCAGGGAACTTTTTTTTTAGTGCCGGTTGTGGGATCATTAATTATCATTGCACAGAATGTAATAACAAAGGAGAGCTCCCCAATGGATGAAAGCAAACCATTTCTCTTCTAGCTTTTCTTTTTTTTTTTTTACAGCAATAATAAAACATATTATTATGCACTTCCAACCATGAATGTTCTCCAAAGCAATTTGATATTAAACTCCAAATCATCTGACTGGATGAGTTTTTACAGATTGTTACAGCAGAGAAAGCCAGGAATGTTATGAGAGTGCTTGAGGCACAGTGCTGTTTCACGGAAAATGAGGAACAATTAAAAATTTAAAGAGTCCCAAAATTCCTTTTCTCAAAGGGGATTTGTGGTACTGCTGAGATTAGAGCCATTCCTATTCAAGCAGCTGTATTCCCGAGGAGACCTTGTTTGTGCCTGTTTAGTCTGAAGGATCTGGTTTATTTCACCAGGGCAGAATACTAATGTGAGCTGGTGGTTCTGTTCTCTGCACTTGTTTCATTTTCCTTCCTTTCTTCAGCAGCAATGCATTTGCACAATTTTTCAGGCTACAGCAACAGTAGGAAGAGGTTGGGTTGAAGCCTAATTAACACCACCCAGGTTATGCTGGTTAATGCATACCAGGCTTGTATTTTCAGCACTTTGTCCCTCTGACTGTCCACTGTACTGCAGGATTGGCAGACCATGCCTTCCATGATTCAACACGGAAGACTGGTTTTCAGCACTTATAAGAGCAATTTTAATCTGCAGGAATCACCATTAGTTGGACAGAGGTGAAGCAAAATTGTGTGTGACACTTGACACCAGCATCAACCAAGGTTTTTTACCAAATAATCTACAAAATAGCTTAAAAAATCTCTTTGTTCTCCAGGTCACTTGATTTTCAGCATAATTTGAGTATAAATCAAAGCAGCTGCACAGTCCCCAAGAATATCTGTGCAGGCTGTATTCTTCTGTGGCAGTGCCTACCACAAGGTAGTTTGGGAGACATTCTGGTTGGCTTCACTCAGAGATTTCCACACAGCAAAGAAGTTTTGAACTTGTTCTGTGTTTTCAAAGCACTGAAGATCAGCAATATAGGATTTAGAATTTAGATATTTTACTTTCTTAAAAATCTGATGATAATCAGTAATGGTTGGTGTTAGTGGCTACTAATGTGATTTCTGAAGGCAGCTAAACACTCCCAAGCACCTCAATAAGGCCAGCAGCACTATGGTGATCCACAGGTAGCCCAGGCTGTCTTAGGAGGAGTGAAACAGGCTAGGTTGGAAATGAAGAGGGACAAAATTCAAGACAATAGACAAACTGAAGAAGTCGGGAAAGTTTTAGATGTGAATATTAAACCTAGAAGGGAATTCGATTGTCCTAAATGTGCTATATTTTGAAAATATTTCACGATTGTTTGACTTATTTTTTAAATGAGAGGAAACTTTTATCACATGTTCAGCTAACAAATAGTAGCTAATAACCTTCTAAAGTAGTTTTTTAATATTTGTCTTCTAGTTGAGTTTAGCATAGGTTTAATTTAGGTGAGTTACCTAGTGATAGAGCCCAGGTAAGACAACTCCTGGATCTCCTGCCTCACACATCCAAACACACACAGACTCAGAGTGGTTTGCCAGTGTCATTAGCAATGCACTGAGCACATCTGTCAAGCATAATGCTCTTCCCAAGCCTGCACAGCTGGGCAGTGATACACCTCCACTGGAGCTGGCCTTGCTCTTTCACCTCCGTGTCACCCTGTTCTGGTGCGGTGACAAAGAAAACAGTGAGCTTTGGGGCACTGTTGTTGTTTCCCACAGGCATACCACATTGTTTGGGATCTTTTCCAGATGCCATTTTGGACTTCAAATGGGTTCTTGGGATTGAGCAAAATGGGAACAACAAACTGCATGTCTCATCAGACCTTCACCAAGTAATTCTGAGAGTGCCACGCTTCACTGCCAGCTACACAGACCATTCTTGCATCTAGGATGGAGTCTGCAGTGTCTGTCAGGACCAACATGGACTCCAGAGTCACCAACATCTCTGAGAAAGCAAGCAGCAAGTTATGGTTCTTTTCAAGCCTCTTCTGAGGTGAGAGGAGGCCTCAGGGAAACATCTCAAAGTGTGAAACCATGACCAGATTAAAGGAGATTTAAAGCACAGATTAAAAGGAGCTCTTATTAGCGAACACATTAGAAGAAGTAGGACAACCAGAACATTTTCTCAGGATGTGCTCAGAACCACACAGGAATTGTTTCAAAGAGCAATGGCTCATGACTGAAAGAGAGTTTAAAGTGTTTTTGGAGATCATATGTCTCTCATCTTTACCACAGGATTAGCCTTGCATGGGCAAACAGTCCAATTCCAGCACAAGGGGCGTCTCATTTATTACTAAATGATGCTATTTAAATGTTGGCAGTTTGAAGCAAGGGTGCAATGCTAGATTTTTATGCTCTTAACCCTTTTCACCATTTTTGGGATGAAAGCCCATTGAGTTAACCTTCACACAGTGGCTGGGTGAGAGCACAGCTTATGGTCAAATACTACTGGTTCCAGTGCTTATTTACCTAAGTGATTGTATTGTCTCCAGTCAGGCTATTTCCATTGATAAAGACCATTCTTGTTGTAAAGGAACAAACTAGTAGGTTGCTAGTTTTAATTTGTTTGTTTTTGACTGACAAGTAAATGGACTTTTAGCTGGCAATATTCCTAAAGTATATGTAGCTGTATGATTACAACAAGATTTACTTGCAGAAACTCAAACATTCATATTGAACTTGCCTTAAAATTTAAATGTCAGAGTTTCCTATCTTTGAAATATCTAACTCCCACTGATTCCAGTGAAATAGATAATAATTACCCTTGAGGATTTCAACCTGGAGCATACCAGAAGGCAAAATATAACTCACAGAAATGCACAATAGAAAAATAATTATATTGTAAAAATAACTTGTAGTGCTATTGCAGTGAATATTCTGCACTTGGATATTTCTTTTAAAGGAATTTCAAGATTTATAAATCTGGTTCTACAGTGTTTTAGAATTCAAATCTGAGTTAGACCATATTTTTTTTTCAATACCACAACAGCATGATTTTTTTTTAAAGTGATTCAGCCTACAAGAATGAATATGACTTTCTTGACAGGCTCTATTTTCTCCTATACGTATTTGATAATGTAAGCTACAGAATCACTCCGTTCTGCCTGTGTAAAGACTGTATCTCTGCAAAATTCTAAAAGCTCTCAAATCAGTGTGCTAGAGACAACAAGCTATATTGACTGTTATAAGAACAAAATATGTATTAAGCTTTGATGTTAGCTATCACCTGTGGGAAACATTAATAGCAATTGGCAACAGCCAGCATTTAACTTTGTGTGACAGGAAATGTGAGCTATGAGGTTAGTCCCAAAATCCAGGTGATTTTGGTCAAGGAGGTCAAGTTTTCACTTTTAAGCACAAACCACTGTAATTATAAACAGGGAGTTTGTTCCTGCAGACAGACAATGAACTGTCTGATTGCCCAAATGACACTTAACACTTCTGGAGTGCTTTTGAGTGAGATGCTTTTTGATATACTGAATCTGGATATGCTTACCTTTGATTCAGTTGAACAAAACAGGTTTTCAGGTACCTTGTTGTCTCACTTTGTGAAATTAAAACATTCAGGTAGCTTTCCACTCTTCATCTGTATTATATCACTTATCAACCAACTGAAGGCTCTATATTTTAATCCTGCTACACCTCATATTCCTCAGAATCTCCCTAGGCCACACAAGTAAAATTTGGACAGTAAATGTGAGCTTCCCATTCAGAGCTGGACCTGAGTCCATCATTCCCTGGGCTTGGCCTCTGCTTTTTGAGTGCAAATTACTGTAGTGCCATCTAGTGCTACTCTGCTGATCCTTATATTTGCTGTATGGTTTCCAAGGACATTGCTCTGGATTTAATACTTCTACCTCTAAACACTCTGAAACCTTGAAAATGCCTTTCTTGGCAATATTCCCCATTTTTTCTCGGCAAGTCATCATATAGATTATATACATTTCTATAACAGACTTTGCAGCAATGCATTAAAATTGGTTTTGAGCAGTGTGACAGTATGGAGTGGGGAAGGAGCTGGAGATTATCTTGCAAAGAGCATGTGTTCCCATATCTTAAAATGTGCAACTTTTAAAAATAGGAATGCAGAAATTGCTCTGGAAAGTATGCCTATAGAAGGGAAGGAATCCTTGTTTCAAGGATGATTTTTAAGCATCAAGCCCAGCCCAGTTGGTGAACAAACTATTCTTTTCCCTGTATATGTGGCATGCTATATCTGTTGAAAAACTCACAGGGATTGTCACAGAAGAAGAAGACTTCCAAGACACTCTGTGCAATTCTGTTCACTAAAATGTACCTGGTTCATGCAGCAAATCTCCCTATTAACCCATCCAGGTCTCCTACATTTCCCAGACTAGGAGGACTAGAGGATTTTGGTATGGCTATGGGACAGCTGCCCTAACTGTAGTTGAAAACCAATTACCCAAAAGGCAGCATTTGGCTGTCTGCAGCCTGAAGCAGTGTGCCTTAAGACACCTAATGCTATATTTTTAAACTGTTTTTAAAGTATTCCTACAAAGACAGTCCTAGTGAGAAACCAATTGGAAGCAAGCACCTGGGGGCTTGTGAAGATCCTGCTGGGTTCCTGTCTACATCTGCAGAAGTTTTTGAATCTGAACTCAAGACACCTTGAGGTCAAGTAAACCTGCTTTGCTAAAAGTGACTGATTTTGTGAGCTGTGGTACAATGTGACCTGTGGCCTGTGTGATTTAAAAAAGTAGCTGCTGTCCCCTGACCTCTTATTTAAAGTGCTGGCAGCAGCTACCCACCGGCAGTCCAGCACCCAGTGGGCCAAATGACTATTTCTGTTTTCTTGAAGAGCTAGAATGCTGACACATTTATCTGAAGTAGTTTGAGGCCATGCCCATGATAGCAGCTGGGGGGTAAATAATTTCAGGTATGTAACAGGTTCCACTTAGATCAGTAAACTCTATTCTATGATTTCTTTCATTTCACAATCATTATATAGTTCAAGAACTATATTGGGCTTGCTCTTGCTCTTGAAAAGTCCTACTGACACTCCCAGCATTTGCCTTTTCATCACACCTTCACTATGGATCTAAAATTAGACTCTGTTCCTGAACTGAATATATTGCTCATCAATATACAAGCTGCAAACTGAACAACAAATTCTTGTCTCAGCATGGAAATAACTTGAGGTAAGATAGGAAGTTTTATGTTTTGCCACATCAAAGATAATAAAGTAAATAACAGCAATTATTTTCCATGTCAGCTTGAAACTTACAGCAATTTACTGGCTCACAGAGCAAACTTACCCTGAGAGAGGAACTATAGGTAAAATAGGTAAGAGAGGGAAGCTTATAAAACTTTAAATGAATATTTACAAGAATTTAACCCAACCTACAAATCTAGAAGCATTATCACTTTTTTTTTTTTTTTTAAACTTAGGAATAGGCACAAACTTCCACATACTTGATATAAATGTCTAGACCTTATATTGTTTGAGTGAATTCATGTCTATTTAATAAGCAGAATGGTGCCAACAATTTTATAGAGAGCTCCACATGGGTTTTTTTTCCTCTGGAATGTCTCCAAGCAAGTCACACTCTGAAAAAAAAAAATTTGGCCCTCATCCTGTAAAGCCTTGTGTATGTGTCAAGTTTTACATGCTGTGAAGAGCCTCATTGATTTAAATAGAGTTAGTCACTAAGTAAAATGCTAAGCCTCTGCACAAATTTCACCAGGTTCAGAACTTTTGTTTGAAATATATTTATGTGTTCTCAAGCTTCCTTTAG
>VYZP01012375.1:0-22630 GCA_013400635.1 Hypocryptadius cinnamomeus
GGCTGGAGGAGTCCAGGGCAGGGAACAGAGCGGGAAGGGGCTGGAGAACTCCTGGGAAGGGGCTCAGCCTGGAGAAAAGGAGCTCAGGGGGGACCTTGTGGCTCTGCACAGCTCCTGACAGGAGGGGACAGCCAGGGGGGTCGGGCTCTGCTCCCAGGGAGCAGGGACAGGAGGAGAGGGAACGGCCTCAGGCTGGGCTGGGGAGGCTCAGGGTGGACATTGGGGAAAATTCCTTCACTGAAAGGGTATTGGAAGGGGCTGCCCATCCCTGGAGGGATTTAAAAGTCATGTGGATGTGGCTTTGGGGGAGATTTATAAACATATATTTATATATGTATCCACAGAGATCTATATGGAAATATTTATAGAGCAGTTCTGCACACAGGGTATGAGCAGGGTGGTCTCAGTGCAGACCACCACCGTGGCTCTGGCAGCTGACACCATCCCACAGCTTATTTTTGCATCCCCAGGCATGTGCTGTCTCTTAAAAAACCCTGAGAAAATAAAAAATAGCTCTCCCCAATAATCCTGGGACAGGTGAAAAATCTAATCCCCAGCCCAAATGGCCAACAGAGATGTCTGGAAAGCTTAAAATAAAACTGTTGCTGGGGAGAAATGAAAGCTTTGGGTTGGGAAGTGTAACAAGACTTGTAATATGTAATGAAAATCAAATTTAGCAAGCCTAGCACTCACTTCATGGGGTTTAGGTTGTTTTTTTTTTTTTCCCAAACTCCCAGAACCATGAAGAAGTTCTTTGAGAACTTCAGTGATCAATAACCCATTACACCACTGACACCAGCTCTGAACCTAATTACCAGTGCAGCAGAGCTTACCTAATGAGTTCTTAGAGTCATTGGAAGGGGCAAAAATGTGTGTGGGTTAATATCCTCTTTTTTAATATATTTTTCTCTATGCACCTTGATCTCTTGAGCACAACAGAATTCAGGCTAAAAAGGAGGATAATGAGACTTGTCTCAAACCTCAAACTGCAAGTGCAGCATCTATTTTGCTCTGCTTGGATAAAATTCTGGTTTTCTGGAGGACAAGAACCCCCTTTGTTTTATTAAATCTCGCTGTAATTCCTTCTAAATGAAACACATGGGTGTACAAATTTTTTATTCTCCTTCCTGTATATTTATAATGTATATTACATTTATAATGCATGTATATGTATATTGTAGATATATGTATATTACATATATTATTAGATATTATATTTCTAATGTATATTTATAATTTAGATATTTATATAATATTGTATCTATACAATATAATATACATATATAATACATGGGTGTGCAGAACTGCACACTTTCCTCTTTGCTTTCATTTTGAATACCTGTGCATAGAAATGCATTTTTTGTAGAGAGATGACAGGTCCAAAATTGGAGGCCCCCAGGCTTGGTTCCAGCACACCCAGTGCTGGTGGAGTCCCTGCTCCTCAGCTTGGTGTTGTCTGTGCTGATTGAGTTCACTTGGACGTTCTCATTTGAATTTTTCCAGTATCCAGCCATTTATTCCCCTTGCAACTTCCAGTGTGAGATTGGAGGATCCTCCAGTACTGATTTTTTTTCCCTAAAATTAATCAAGGCCATATAATCAAGCCATCTCCCAGTCTTCCTGCTAAACCAGCTTGAGCATTTTTCAGTTTTTCTCAGTACTTTTTTTGGTTTTTTTGTATTTTCAGCTGTTCTTCAGGGTTTCTTTTTAAGCAATGAGGAAGAGGAATCAATGCCAGGCTTGGTGGTGTCCTTGATGCTGTGACAGGTCCCATCCCTGGAAGAGGGTTTGCCTTGGAGAGGGGGAGGCCTCAATGGGCTTTTATTCCAAAGAAATCCCAAAGAGGTTTGGGTTGGAAGGGACCCAAACCCCATCCCATTCCACCCCTCCCATGGCCAGGGACATCTCCCACTACCCCAAGGTGCTCCAAGCCCTGTCCAACCTGGACCCTTCCAGATGTTATTCCACATTTAGAGTTGCATCCCTAAATTACCTCAGCACCTACCACACACGACTGAGCCACGAAGGTGAATGTGAACCTGCCCCAAAATGCTAACCCAGGAAATTTCTTGAATCCAGCCCTTCCTCCCAGGAAGCTGTGAGCTTTGTATTTGTAAAGATGCAAAAAATTCCCCCAATTTCAGCTATCAAAGCTGAATTTGGCTTCTAAGGCTCATTTAATCACCACAATGGCTTAGTTAGAGAGAACGCTGCAGAGGGGTAATTTATCTTTATTTGTCAGCTCCCCAGGGCTGAGTTCTTTTGAAGGGCAAAAGTGAATAGGAGGTAAGGATAAATTGTAAGCTGTCTAATTTTTGACCTGTGATTTTTTTTTCAGACATTATGTTTAGGGAGTTTTTGAACAGCGGTGCCAGGAGACCATGGGTGAACCTGTAGGGTGTTGCCAGATTGGGATTTGGCTGAGCCTGTCGAGAGTTTCACACATTTTAGCCAGGGAAAATGTGTACAGGGTTTAAAGGGGACGGGAAGGAGTAGAGTTCTTTGCAGATCTTCATAGTTAAGGCGTGGTAAATTAATTTAAGCAATAGAAATTGGCTGGATGAGAGCCCATTTCCCTCAGTGTGGGTGTGGCAGCAGCACCCACACCCACCACAGCCAATGGAAGGGCTCCTATGGATTTCCAAAAGGCTGAATCTTGTTTAATTTCACTGGAGACACCCTGCACATGGCCTGGCTAATGTTGTTGTAAGGGAAAGTGCTTCCTGCTGTGTGTTTATGGAGGAATGCTGGTTCCAAGGAAAGCTCTCCTTGCACTTGGTCACCTGGATGTGTGGCACAGCACTGCACCTCCGAGGGTGGCACAACCCTCTGCCCATCTGATGGGCAAAACCCCATCCATAAATTGTGATTGCAAAAGGAAAATGGCATTTAGGCATGGCCTGGTAATGTTTCTGTCAATGACTTTGCTCATCTGTGCTGTGCTCCACGTTTGGTTTGTGGTTGTGTTGTCCTGCTCTGCTGCCTCTTTCCAGGTTCTGCTCCAAGCACTTCACTCAGAACCTTTTTCCTATTTGGCTTTTACATTGAAATTTTCTGAATCCCAAGTTTAACAAGGGCACTTCCAGTCCCACTGCAGGCAATGCTGAAACCTTGACAGGCCCTGGTGGAAATCATCCAAGAAGGGTCATTCCCCATGGGGCTGGCTCGTGGTTTCAGGAGATCACTAATGGAGATCCCAGGGGCTGGGAACTGCTCCTGTGGGGCTGAAATCAGGCAGGTTCTACCATCCTGGTATAAATCCTGGTGAAATCAGGGTTTTCACCATCCTGGTGAAATCCTGCTTGTTCCCAGGACACCATTGGCAGGATTTGGCCACCTCCAAAGCTGCTGGGCTTGTGTTGCAGTGGGATTTAGCAGTGAGGTGTTGATGCTCTTCTGCTGCCTCACCCTAAAACTCCCTGCCTTCATTCACAGAGAGCCAGACAGTTCCACATTTCTCATCTGAACTCAAATGCCACTTAATTCCCATCTCCTGCAGGAATTGGAAGTCTACTTAGAGGATTAGCTCCACTTGCATATAAAGCCTGTAAACTGCTGTCAGAGCTCTGTGTTTTGGGTAGCTCCTGTCTGTCTCTGTTTCATTATAAAATGAGGCCAACAATAAATTTTTTCATTCCCCATGAAGTATATCCAGATATTTGTGTGGGAAAGCTTCATCTTAAAATTCATCTTTATTGTGACTTGGCAAAATGCAGTGAACTGATGCTTCGCAGTGACATGATTTTAAATACAAACTCAGGCTTAATTTTTATAAATCATTGATCACATATGGCATTTTTGATTGTCCTTAACAATTGAATTGTTAAAAATACATAAGAAATTGTTAAAAATACATAAGAAGAAATAGTTGAAATTGTTAAAAATACATAAGAAATGGTTTTTGCCAAGACAGAAACCTAGCAAGAATAAGAATAGTAATAATAATAATAGTTTGAATTAGAATATTAAGCTTTTATTAGAGGCAGTGCTTGGTAGTTAGGGCTCACAGGGTTGCTCTGCCACATTATAGCATTTATTTTATATTTTCTCATTGGTTTTTGTATTGTTCAGTTTGGTTCATGGGATTTAAGAGGTAAAAGTCATCCTGAGTGTTTCCTTGAGAAGGAATATTTAGAAGGCAAACCTGGCTTTTTAGGCACTATAATGCCTGTGGATTCTTTACTTCCCTTTTCCATTTTTCTCTCTGTATTTTATACTCTCCTGCCTATGTTAATTTTTTACCAAGGATATATCTAAGTTAATTCCCCTCATGTATATGGGAGGCTTCAAGTAGAGAAGGGTGAGCAGTGGGCAGCAGTATTTATTTCCAGCACACGATAAATGACAAATTTCTGGTGGATGCTTGGTTTTAAATTGCCCTTTAAAGCAGGTTTCACCCGTGGTGGGGAGCAGGCAGCACCCCCAAATTTCCAGTTTAACCAGCTTCATTCTCTTAATGGGAATTCTCACTTTGCTCCAGCCTAGAGGTGTCCTGGAGCTGCTGCAGGGGAGGAGTGGGGATGAGCTGTGAAATCTGAGAGAATGAAACCCCTCTGGGAGCCCGGGACAGTAATTAAAGCTGGCAGTAATTGAGCGTGCCTGGCTCAGGCAAGAGGAAGATGCAGAGCAATCAGCAGAGGCTCTTGGCTCTCTCACCTGGTGGGGAAGGAGCTCCTGCAGGTCCTGGAGCTGCCCCTGCCCAGTGCTGAGCATTCCCAGCTCCCATCCAGGGCTCTGGGGTGGCTCAGGAGCCTGAAGGGACAGGAGGGACCTGCTCCAGCCTCAGCTGGGCTCCAGCTCCTCCACCCCAGTGCTCAGCAGGATCTGCTGCCCTGTCCTTGGGCATGGACACCAGGGCAGCAGAGGAAGAGATTCCAAGATCCCCTGTAAAGGCAGAGCAGCTGATGGGATCTGTATGGGCATAAAGGGAGCTGTTCTCTGCTTTAGCACTCTGCTTTGGGCACACTGGAACTGACTGGCTGAAACAGCCACAAAATAATGCCAATTGGCCTCGTTTATTGATTTGCTTCCTGCTCTTTGCCACAAAGTTTGGGAGGTTTGGGTGAGGGTGAAAAGCTCAGAGACAGTGGCAGCCCTGGAGAGGAGCAGCAGCAGGAGGGGCTGGGGCTGTGCCATGCCCAAAACCTCAGCCCTGCCCAGGCATGGCTCTTAAATGGTTCCAGAAATAAAGATCTTTGTTCCAAGCCTTGTTTCAGGTTGCTAAGTGACAGCAGTGTGCTTGCCTTGCAGGTTACTTACCTCAGCCTGCTTCCAGAGCAAGGCAAGGAATGGTTAAAGGCAGATGGAACCCAGAGTGCCTGGGTTAAATACAGAGGTATTGAATACATTAGCATTACTTATGGCCAAGAAATTCACATTTTGTACCACACTGAGGGCAGGGAGCACTGAGGGAACTGGGCAGGAAGGTGGCGGGTCCCTGATCCTGGCCTTTTCCATATTCCAGAGGGCAGAGCTGGGAGATCCCATTTTTATCAGGCCATGCTCTTGTCTGTTCCCTCTGAATTTACAGCTTGTGGTGGGACTTGCTCAAAGATGTTCTTCACCTTTTCTTCACTCCCAGAAATCCAGGTATCACTATAAATGTTGGTATTTTAAAATGCTGCAGCTATTCTTTCCTCCAGAGTGTCTCTCAAACACCAACATTTGGGTGGGTCTCATTCCCTTTAGTGTGATTTTCTTTAAGGGTAGAAAGATAAAAACGGCCATTTAAAAATACAATAATAACGAAAAAATAATTATCCAAAAGCAGCTTGGTTAAAGCCATTTGGCATCATTCCAATGATCCTTAGCAAGGAGAGCAGGAATTCCAGGCTGAGCATCCTGGGATAGTGGAGGGTGTCCCTGCCTGGAGCTGGATGAGCTTTAAGGTCCCTTCCAACCCAAACCATTCTGGGATTCTCTTTTGCCTTTGGGAGCATCCTGGGGGTAATAAAGAAAATCAAGGGGATGATTCCTCAGCTCTTGTCTTGAATTTGGTTCAGTGATTTAATTTTCTTGGTGTGTAGGGGAAAATGAAATGTGCCAGATAAACATCTCAGGCCTCTCCTGGTGCCCCTGGAGTGAAAGGGACTAAAATAGGTTTTTTTAATAAAAGCTCATTAATGGTGCCTGCGTGCCAGGGCCCTGTGTTAATTATGACAAATATATATATATATATATATTTCCTGATCACATTGGAGTGCTATTCAAATATAAATAATTGCTTCTGTACAGCAAGCTTGGGAGAAAAAAAAAATTGTCAGATATTTTCAGTCAACAGCAGTTGGCTCCGCCAAGCTCCTCGTCAGCTGTGATGAGCTATTAGGGGAATGTTTATGGACACAGCAAAAATAAACTCCAAAAAGCATCCATCATCTTTATTGCCCCTCTCCAAAGTGAAAGGGGTTATTTTCTTGCTGGACGAGCTTGCAAAGGACTGCTGGAACCTGGGAAGACAGAAATAATTGACAGGGTTTAGTGTTTTTCCAGACATGACATCAGGGTTTGATACAAGAAATGGGAGATAATTCATCTTCCTGCAGCACTCCAAATGCTTTGTGAAGGCTCCAAACACCAGAACTCTCTGAACTGCAGGAATACTCTGATGCTTTATGTTACCTTGGTTTAATATGGGACTGAACACCCCACTCCTCCCCCAAAAAAAGGAAATTTTACCACCCCAAGGTCAATGTGCCTCAAAACCGTTTGCAAAATGGAAGGGCTTTGTCATTTCTGTGACATTTGGGATGTTCTGGGTTGGTTTCCAGAAGTTTCCTGAGTTTTTGTGCTCCTGAAGGCAGAGATGCTCTGTGGTGGGGAGAACTGGAAGAAGCCTCTGTATCTCACCTCGCTCTGAACCATCAAGGTGTGCTCAGGTGGGGTTTAATTGGATGAAATTTCATCACTTGGTCCATTAGAATTAGTTCTCAATTCAAAAGGCTGCAGTTTATCAAGAAGGGAAAGCAAAGGTAACAAAAATCCCACTGTTCCAGGCTGGGGCTGCACTGTCACGTCTTGGACCCCGTTAAAAATCCCTTTCCCAGGCACAGGGAAGGTGTTTAAAATGCACAAAAATTTTGAGATGCAACTTGGAAATAATCATTATATTGTAGGTTTGCTCTGCCATCCATTGTGCCTTACCTGATGGGGTAATTACCACCGTTACAGAACATTTTAATTACAACACTGAGTCAAACTTCATGAAAGTGCCTTGCTACAAAAACGATATTAAATATGCACAGAGATACTTTTTCTACTCATATTTTCCTTCCTTTGTATTTTGCTGTTAACAGAAACCAATTGCTGCTGTCGCATCCCCTGCTTGTTTACAAGTTTCAAGGTTTTCCCAGCATTGTGTGGAAAAGAGAAATATTTTCTTTCCAGACTTATTAGATTATCAACAGATGCTCGTTTTATAAACTTGCTTTGAAAATCTGACTGGGCAGAGAAACCGTTTGAGACAGCGATCCAGCAAACTGAGAGGGAGAAAAACTGCAAATTTGAGTCATTTAGCAGATTTACAAGTGTTTGCTCAGGGTGAGATTAGAAACGATGCTGGTCTGTGAAGGCAACTGCAAAGAGCTGCTCAGAGCTGGGGAGTGCCAGCCTGAAACAGCAGAGTTTTAAATGAAACCATGCACCCCCCTCTGCTCCTGGGCTGCATCTGAAAACAGCCGTGCACAAGAGAAATCAAAATGCATTTTGTGGGCTGTGGGAAGTCCTTGCTGGGAAGCTGTGGAAAGCCTTGTGCTTTTTGCTGCCCGTTTTGCTGAGAAATCAGGTGAAATTTGGCCATTTTTGATGACTGTCTGTTTGGTTTCAGCCGGGGTCCATGATCATTTTTGCTGTATCTCACTTTTGCTCACAGCCCCACGCCCCCAGTGCTGCCTTTACCTAAAATCACCAGCTAAAATCCCATCTGCAGCCCAGCCCAGCCTGGAGGCAGGAGCAAAATCCCAGGTGGGCACAGGGAGAAGCCCTGGGATGGGACAGGAGCTGGATTCTGGACCTCAGGTGCAGCCTGGGCTCTGCTGGAACCCAAGGCCAGGTGGTCTCAGGTGTCCCTGGGCTGCAGGGCAGGGCTCAGGTGGGCTCTCAGTGGAACCTGCACACAGAGGTTCAATATTTATACAGAATATTTATCAATTGGTATTCATGAGCCCCTGCTTGTTCTAGGAGAACTGCTGCATGCCCACAGGTATTTCCCTTTGATGTTTCTTTAGTTTTTTGGATCAGAATCAGCCTTGTGCCTAAAACATTCTTTGCAGGAAGTGCTGGGCCATCTGTGGAAAGGAGTTGGATTTTCTAATCTGCATCCCCTGGTCTGCCACCCCCAAAGCAGGCTGGGTGAGCACCTCTCTCCCCTGTGGCACACTCTGCCCAAGGAGATGGCATGGGTGCCTGGCTGGAATTTTAAAATTCTTGCATGAAAATCAAAGAGCTGGTGCTGCACTTGGCTCGTTGGTGTTTGGGCTGGTCTGTAGTGATGACAACAGAGCCTGTGCAGGGGTGTGTTGCTGTCAGGGGGTGGTTTTGGGAACCCCAGCACAAAATGATGCCTGATGATGATGATGGTGGTGGCAGTGTCTGTGCCTGGGCAGGACGTGCTGCAGGGGTGAGATGAGTGGACACCATTTCCAGGAAGGTGGGGGTGAAAAGGAGGGAGGTGTTCAGAAACACTGAATGGCTCTCCTTGGAAGGGACCTCAGAAATCATCCGATCTCTCAGGACAAGAGGGAACGGCCTCAGGCTGTGCTGGGGAGAGCTAGGTTGGACAGCAGGAGGAATTTCCCCATGGAAAGGGGGCTCAGGCCTTGGGAAGAGCTGCCCAGGGAGGTTTGGAGTGCCCATCCCTGCAGGTGTCCAAGGAATTCCTGGAGGTGGCACTCAGTGCTCTGGGCTGGGGACAAGGTGGGGATCAGGCACAGCTGGGACTCGATGACCTTGGAGATGATTTCCAACCTAAATGATTCTGGATTCTGGTTCCAACCCCCTGCCATGGATAGGGAAGGAATAATTCTGAGTTTTGTGCCCTCACATAGAGCCAGGCCAGTAATTCCAGCAGATTGCTGAAAACCAGCAGCACCTCTGGCCATTGTGTTATTATTTATTTCTGATTTGCTCCTTTATTGACACGGAAAACAATTTTGGAGAGCAGCTGATACAGGTCTTGCCATTGAATTTTTAGCTGCATGGGGTTGGTGTGTGAGAGCCTCACCTGATGTAAAAGATGCCTTTGATATTCTCTGCTATCTCTCTGGAAGGTTCAGATTGTTCTTAGGAAAATGAAGAACAAAAATATGCACAATGACTCCATTAACTCCCTGGCAATTACACTCCAGCTCTTTTCAGGATCACTGTGGAAAATTAGTTCCTTAAGACATGCCTTAAACCCAGAAAGGGTTTCCTAAGCAATTAGGAAACTGGTTGGCAAAAAAGAGATTGTTAAATCCATTGTCTTATGAAATCCATCATGCCACCAGGAGATAAAGATTTATGGCCATGCAGTTTGTGGGAGCCACATTCTGTGCCTCGTGGCTTTACTAGGGAAAGGGTTGTGCTCAAATTCCATGGGGTTTTAGGAGACAGAGGACCTGTTTTCTGTGGAAATTTAGTGCAGCACACGAGTGTTGGCTTGAAAACTGCCCATTTCCATTAAATGTCAACATTGGCTTTGATGGAAAAGCAGCAAATAATTATTTTAGTTTGAGTTTCACATTGCAGTTCTTTTTAAAGGGTTTGAGGCCTTTAAAAGGAAAACTGTTTAGTGCAATCTGCTTTTCTTTTGTTCTTTGTATCCTCTGAGTTCCTTTGGCTGTGTAAGGAGTTTGTCCAATTCCCAGCATCCACATGGGTGCCTGTGGGAACCCCAGAGTGAAAATTAAGGAGGCTATTTCTGGGGCACAGGAAAAATGGAGAGTAAATGGCTCTATACTTGAGAGTCTGTATTATTCTAATCTTTTCCCAGTGTGAAATTCTCACTTTAACTTTCATGGGAACATCTTTCCCTTAAATACAAGTCCTCACTTCAGTTTTTACTGGGGGTATTAAAAACATGTGTAGGAAAGATAACACTTTGTGGCTGTGTAGTAGCTATTAAGGAGAAAAATCTGGATTTGAATGCTGATCGTTTGCAGATACAGAAATTGTACCACCTGCTGCTGGAAAACATGGAGCACCCTTGAATATTGTGGGAAGTGCTCTGACAGCTGCTGCAGGGGGAGGATGGAGCAGCTGCTCACTAAGCAGAGTAGGAGAATATCATCGAGGCACTGAGCTCTCGAGGAGAACAGACCTCAGTTTTGCACCTTTATTAACAATTTGTCCAGAATGCCATCCAAAAAATGCAGAAAACGAATTTTACTGTGTGCAGGAGCTTGCTGAGCTTACCTAAACACTGCTGCAAGCACTTTTATGTCACTTTTCTCCAACTCTTCCCAGAGGTTTCTGCACCTCTGCAGTGCCCACACAGTGTGTGGCTGTTTTCCAACCAGGAATTCCCAGGATGGTGACTCCCTGGCTGCTTCCCTGGCCTCACCCATTGCTCTTGAAGCTTCTGATTCTCCTCTGCACCAGCCCTGAGCTGCAGATCCTGAGAGGTGCTCGGGGCTTGTCAGGTGAACTGGTCCTGAGAACATCTGAATGCATTTCCAAAGTAATCTCCTGCTAATTAACACACAAACTCCTTCACTGTTAATAAGATAAATCGGTGTTGTCTTGATCTTATGCACAGTTTATGGTAATTTTAAGCCCTACAGAAAGTGGCTGCTTCCATGAACAAATGGGGATAATTAGCTGGAGATAGTTATTATGCAAATTGAGCAAGCTGCACCTTTGAGTGGAAGTGGATGAGCAGGTTGAGCATAATGCCCCAAATTTGGATGCAAATGGAAAAGCTGTTATGGCATAACCTGCCCAGGTTGTCCATGCTTAGGATCAGCTGCAGAAATTAATTTGGGAAATGAGCCTCAGCCATGAGCCCAGGCTGTTCTCCATCCCCAGGGGGGAGCGTGGCTGGGCTGAGCGTCCCTGGGTGATCCCAGCAGGCACTTGGGACACTTTCTTGACCAAAACCTCACTTCAATAAAATCAAAGGGTTTGGACAAGTATTGATCTTTTGAGGTTTATTTAGAAAATTCTGACTATTTCAATAATATTCAATTTTAATGTTTTTACTCCCATATCTTTTCACTTGGGTTTATTTTGAATTATTTTTTTAACAGCCACACAAATACTATCAATAGGCTGAAATAGAGAGGAATATTGTAAGACTGAAACATTCAAAACCTAAATTAATTTCTTTTTTCTTGGGGTTTTTGGGTTGGTTTTTTTTTCAGAGCTCACCACAGGACACCTCATGTATCTGCTCTGGTTTGGAACCGAGTGTGCCATCGAATGTAGGACTGCTGGAGCCGTGGGGCTGGAGCAGGTGCTGATGTTGGCCAGGCTGCTGGGACCCCAGGAGGAGAGCTCTGAGCCAATTCCCTTCCTGTGAGTGTGTCCTTAGACTCATTTCTTCGGGAGCAGTTGGAATTCTGTTCATCTGGGCTGTCTCAGCTTCATGGTTGCTCTGAGTAACCAGGAGCTGATTATTAATTAACACTGAACACAGTAATTGAGAGCAACCTGCTTTAGACAGATCCTTCCTATGAGAGGCTTCAGCTCTGCTCCTGCTGCCCCAGAGCTGGGGACTCCCAGAACCTGAGGCTGGTTGGGGTTGGGGTTGGGGTTGGGATTGGGGTTGGGATTGGGGTTGGGGTTGGGATTGGGATTGGGATTGGGGCTGGGGTTGGGATTGGGGTTGGGATTGGGATTGGGGCTGGGGTTGGGATTGGGATTGGGGTTGGGATTGGGGTTGGGATTGGGATTGGGGTTGGAAGGGGCCTCTGGAGAGCACCAACTGCTCAGTGGGTTCACCCAGAGCAATCCAGGTGGGTTTGAATATCTCAGGGAAGGACACTCCACAATCTGGGTAACTGTTCCAGGGCTCTGCCATCCACAAAATAATGTGTTTTTTCCACACGTTCAGCTGGAACTTCCCGTGTTTCACCTTGTGTCACTTGTGCTGTGGCTGGGCACCACTGAGAGTCTTGCCCCCTCCTCTTGGCACCTGCCCTTAAAATATTTCTGTGGTGATAAAATCACCCTCAGTCATCCCTTCTCCAGGGTTTGGAGTTAGTTCCCACAGTGGTTTGGGTTTTCCATTTCCACATCTTGGCTTTGGCACTCAGGAGCTCTCTGGGTCAGCCCTGCCTGGTTCAGGCTCAGCTTCCCCCCAGAGCAGGAGTGGGAATGCACAGACACAGTCCAGGGCCCACCTGGCTGTCCTGGCAAATCCCAGGAGATCCTGGATGGCTCCTGGATCTCTCCCATCCCCACCCAGAGCAGCAGCTCCTCCACCCGATCCCTGCTCCCCGCGTGCAAATCCTCACCAGCCTCATGAATGCAGAATAAAAATTCCTTCTGATGTTTTCTGTGGGAAGGAAAGGATATCAGATGGATGTAGGATACAAATGAGGGCAGGACATCCCAGGCTCTGGTTCCCCGGGGGGAGGACAGAGAAGTTATATTTACAATATATTTACATTACACACGGCGTGCCCTGACTGTCAATGTTGTGAAGCTCCTCCAGACCCATCAAATCTCCACCTGAACTTCTCAAACTGTTTTATCACTCAATCTTTTGATTATCGGTGGAGGAAAAAAAACCCACATTTGCATAACAATAGCACTTAATGACCGGAGATGGTGAAAACCCAAGGTCTAATTTTATCCCTGGAAATAAAGATACCAGACGTCTCTGACGAAATATTTGAAACTTGTTTTAAGAAAAGATGTTGGTGGCGAACAGATGGCCCCGGCCCGCCATCCATATTCATGAGTGCATTGATTTCATTATGCCTTCCCCTAGGAAACTCAGCTTTTATAAGTCTGCCTGGCCATCAAATTGAGCAGTCAGGAGCCCTCTGTCACAGCTCTGTTGCTGTAGAAATTGGGGAAAGTATGTGAGAGGCTTTAGCACTTTTGTCTTGACTTTTATCACCCAGCACCTGTTGTTTGGGGCTGCAGAGCTGAGATTTTTATCAGGTGGAACACACGGGTGCATGAAGTGCCATGTTCATTTTCACTGAGTGACTTTAATTTTGTGACATCCTTGTGCTGTTTAATAACTTCCAGAGGGTTGGGACCTACGGGCAGGAGCTCCCAGGGAACCCCGAGCTGCCAAAATCTCTTTGGGGAAATCCCTGGTGCCATTCTCTGCTTGATATATTAATTGCCCAGGATGAATCTTACAAAGCAGCGATCACTTAGATCACAGAGGGAAATAAAACATCCAGACAGAAGTGCAAATCCAATTTGAAGTGCCTTTTCACAGAGGGAAGCAGTTGTTAAGCACCGGTGAAAGCTGGGAATGTTTGGAGAATTGCTTTTAATCGACTTTGAAGGCTTCTATGTGAAATTTGGGATTTTTAAGTTTTGTGCGAAGAGAAAATTTTTTTCTTTCTTTTGTCCTTTCCCCAGTACCACCTAATTCCATATGTGAGGATACACACTGCTCTCTCTAAACAGTGACATTTGGCTTTTTTTGGTACAATATTCGTGCAGCCCTGATGGAGCTGAGCCACCTCCTGAGCGTGAAGCCCACGAGGTGCATCACAGAAAGTTTATTTTCCAGGCACTGATTCACTGATGGGAGAGCATCCCTGGGCATTGGAGCCCCAGGACTGGGGTCCAGGGATGGGGACACTCCTGGTGGGAGCAGGGGGACCTGAGGGACTGATTGATGGCAGCCTGGAACTCTCTCAGCCCTGCATTCAGGACTTACCTCTTTTTTTAAGGCAAGTTTAGCAGCTGGTCCTTTGATTTGCAAAATAAGGTTTAGTTCTAAAGAATAGGCCAGGACTGAGGGGATTCTGTAGGTTTGGGACTTGGAATTGCTTTTATCTTCCTCTTTTTGTCACTTCATTCCTTTCTTTTGGGCCAGAAGTATTTTTGTGTGCTCTTCAAAAGCCAGGCTGCTGTTGTACTTGGGCTCCAAAGAGCCTTAAATGCCATTTAAATTCAGATCTTTCGCAAAGCTTGAAGGGAGAAAAGTTTTTAAAGTGTTTCCTACTTGGACATAATCGATCAGTAGCAGGGTAAAACCCAGAAATGTTCTTTTGGGGACCTTTGCTGAATGAAATTACAGCTGCGTGACACAACAGTTTAGGTGTCAGCTGAATCAAGACAACATTTGGCCATGACAACAGAATGTCCAGTTTTTTATTTTACTTCTTTCCTAGGAGTAAAAAATAGGGTTAATATTCTCCCACTTGGTTTGCTTGATCAAGAGTACAGTTTAATTAAATGAAATGAGCACAACCACCATTTTTTTGCATTATGGAACTGTCAGTTTAGCATTCAGCTCCCAAAGGGTACTCAAAGGATCATTTAATTTCAAAATGATTGTAGCCTTGAAATAACTTAAAAGGCACTAATATATTTAATCAAAGGAGGTAACTGGTAATAGAGGAATAAATCATTCATGCATATAAATAACAGGGCTCCCACGAGGGTGGGAAGCCAACAGGGAAAACATTTAGGGCTAAATTGTTTCCTCTGGCCCCTTTCTGCCCATATCTGAGCTAAAACACCTGAGGTGCTTTGTCACAGGCCCACTTTGGGGTTTGTCTGTCCCCAGGACATCCAGATGTGCTGCCAGCTGTCCCCAGGCCTATCCTCACGTGTCATTTGTGCCTGATTTATCCACCCCACTTGTGCAGGAGTGTGGTGTGGCCTGAGAAGTGCAGTGCCTCTGGGAATGTTCCCCCTTCATCTCCCTCACTCAACCAGAGCCACCAAGGGAAGGAGCCTCGCTGAATTAAAAAGTCTGTGCCGAGCCCCAGTGGGAGCAGCTGTTTCAGGTTGGGCATTTCTTCATTCCCCTGCCTTTGCTGTGTAAATCAGGGGCTCCAGCAGCGCCTCTGCTGAGGGTGGTGGTTTTTACAAGGCTTGGAAAAGCTCAGCTTAGCGTTTGGAACAGCAGCAGTGGGCTTGGCTCATCCCCTGGGGGCTGGGAGTGGGAGCAGGGGCTGGGGGGCATCCAGGCCAGACTTGGGTGCCACCACCCTGATGGTGCCACCACCCTGACGGTGCCACCACCCTGACAGTGTCACCACCCTGATGATGTCACCACCCTGATGGCGTCACCACCCTGATGATGTCACCGCCCTGATGATGTCACCACCCTGATGATGTCACCACCCTGATGGCGTCACCACCCTGATGGTGCCACCACCCTGATGATGTCACCACCCTGATGGCATCACCACCCTGATGATGTCACTACCCTGATGGCATCACCACCCTGACGGTGCCACCACCCTGACGGTGCCACCAACCCCTCTCTACTCCCACAAGTGCCAGTGTGGGACTGGGCCAAACTCATCTCCTTTGAAGGAATTCCTAAGAGTTTCATTAATGCATATTTCAGCTGGATCTTCTAAGAGCTGTTTTATTTATATGCCAGATGAAGCAATAAGCCAAGCAGAAATGTTATCTCCATTGTTCTAGATTAGTTCTATGTGGCTCTGTTAATTAGTAAATGGAGTATTATGTGTATGATAAAATCATGCAGGAGGATTTCTCCCAGCAGTCTGTTGTGACCAGCTGGGGACTCTGCTCCCAGATATTCCCAGGCAATTGAAGTTCCCATCAAGTGGCACTTATTTATATATTTTTCTATTCCATATTAATTGTTATACACATGATAATATAACACAAGAGGTTTCTCCCTGATCCTCTGGGGCTCCTGCTGTGCTCCCAGCTCTTCCCAGGCAATTGAAGTTCCCATCGAGTGCAAATAAACACGTGAGCCACTCCAAACCTGTAAATCTTTTGACAAAACACCACCATGAAGTTGTTCTTGTGTATCATCTATAATCTGTAAATCTCTCGGGGTGCAGAGGCACAGGTGCCACTCCTGGGCTTGTCCCCTTTTTGCTGTCACACCTTCCCTGTGACACCTCTACCTGGTTTTAATTAACACTCACAGTTATTATATCCATAGGAATTCCCAGAGACAAGGAAAACAGGATTTTACCAGAAGGGATAATGCCACACCTGCCCTGAGTGTTTTGTCCAAAATCCAGAGGGTCAATTTGCTTAATTGATTGAGCACAAATAGTTCTGTTAAAAACAGCCCTTTCTAGGTTATCTCCTTGAATGAAGTTACTCTGGTAATTCAAAGGTTTTTCAAAGGGATTTAATGAAAAATTAATTTCTAGGGGGAAAAAAAAAAAGGTGGCAGCTCATAAATATAAGATTCTTCCCATCTGTTGGTGGTGCATGACTCAGGGCTGTGTGTGCACCTGGATAAAAGATGAATAACCTGCAGCTCGTGCCAGGAGAGCTTTGCAGCAGGCTGGGATCAGGCAGGAACCTGACCAAGGTCGTTTAGGATTCCCACAGAACAGAAACTTGTTAGAAATGCCATGTCAGTGGTGTCAGAGCCTCCCTGGGAGCATTCATACAAAGGAGTGAGACCGAGGGAAACCTCCAGTGGCCTCAAACACCTACATGGGGACAGCACTGCAAATTAAACCTTGTTTAATTAATCAATGCTTTATTGATGCTGAAATCTGGATTTGGTGCTCTGGGTGTGCCCCATCCCTGGCAGTGCCCAAGGCCAGGCTGGATGGGGACTGGGACAACCTGGGACAGTGGAAGTGTCCCTGCCCATGGCAGGGGTGGCACTGGAAGGTCCCTTCCAGCCCAAACCATTCTGTGATAACAACAATAACAACAAGAGGGGAATTGTGGGGGGAAATTACAGAGATCTGCAAACAGGGATGGGCAATACAGGCTGAGGGTTCTGGGGTTTCAGCTTCCTCCTCTGTGGTGAAACTCTGCAGGATTTCTGTGTTCCCCAATCCTAATCTGGGCAGCTCCTTTAGAACATTTCTCCATTTCTCCAGTCTCCTATTTTTAAGTACACAGAAGTTGTCTTAATGAGAAAGTGATTTCATGGGTAAAAATCAAGCAATTCCATCAAAGAGCTGGAGAAAGTTGCTTCCTGCATATCCATCACATTTCTTAAAGTAGCATTTAAGGATTTAAGACATTCCAAGGCTGTGGATGCCAGGCTCTGGGTGCTCAGCCCCTTTTCTGGGATCTCCAGCCCATGTTTGCAGCAAACAGCCCCAGCCCAAAGCTGTCTGCCACAGCCTTGTGTGTGGAAGGAGTGTGCAGGTCCTGTCCCTCCCAGAGTGGGAGGATGTTGTTCTCCCTGGCATACTGTGAGTGGGAGAGTGGGAAGAAGCAGCCAAAAGCTGCAATGGCATTTCAAGTTAACGAAGCTTTCAGGAGCCGCCTCTGATCCAGCAGATGTGGCTTAAATAATTTACATTTGCTGCATCCCTTGCCATGAGAAAGTGCCATCAATTTTCTGAAAGTTGCAGTGAGGTGACTTTGGTTTGGTTTGGTTTGGTTTGGTTTGGTGGGTCATGGAATATCTGGAATTGGAAGGGGCCCACAAGGACTGAGTGCTGTGGCTGTGCTGTTGGGTTGGACTGACACCAATGATTGATGTGTGCTGGCAGCCACCAGGAAAAAGTTCTGCTTCATACATTTAAAGAGTTTTAAATTTAGGGTTTTTTTGGTTTACCACTCCCACTCCTCTCTCTGGGGATAAAAAGGGAAAGCACATGGAGGGCAGGGACCTTTTGCTTGTGGGGGAATTGATTTGGAAGGTATTTTGTCCATTTTTGATAATTTCTGGATGCTAGAATGGTATGCTGACACTTCTTGTAAGGGAAAAGGGTTCTGGTGGCCACAGTTTCTTTGATTTTCCTGTTTGGCAGCTCCCACAGCTCTGCAGGCAGATGGGATTTCACCAGGTTCTTGCTCCTGGACTGGGAGGTTCTGCAGTGGGCTGGGATTTCTGCATCCTTTGAGGGAATGGCAGACATCCCACACCCCATCCCAGGAAATCAGTAAATAAAATCAGCTGTTAAATTAAGTCTTCAGTAAGGAAGGCTTTTAAGGAGATGCTCTCAAGTGTTTCTCCATGGAAAATGAGAAAGCGGAGTGCATTCCTCTTGACTTCATTCCCACTCAGCTCTGTCCCAGCAAAAATAAAAGCAGCTTTCTGCATTGCATCCTCATTTTCAGGGCAATAAAATCCCAGGAAAAAGCAGCAATACTTCATAAAAATACAAACCAAGCAAACAGAAACCTCTCCTGGGATGTGTCCAGCCCTCAGATTGTTTGGAAGGTGCTCAGGAGCCGTGTGGGATGGTTACATTCCAGCTGGTAAAACAAAAATCAATGGACATGACATGAGTTAATACAGGTGGAAGATTTTCCCTCTGGGCACTGCCAAAGGTTTCAGGGCAGAATTTTCCAAAGAAACTTTCCATCTGAGGCTGGTGATGTTTTATCTTGTACTAATGGAGCTTTTGGTTCTGTCTGTGGGACATCTGTGCTGTGCTGTGGCCACCTGGGCCCTGCCCAGCCCAGCCTGCTGACAGGGGGTGGTGCCTGATGGATCAGGTGTGTTCAGGTGTGCTTTGGCTGTTCCTGATGGATCAGGTGTGTTCAGGTGTGCTTTGGCTGTTCCTGAGGGTTCAGGTGTGTTCAGGTGGGGTCTGGCTGTTCCTAATGGATCAGGTGTGTTCAGGTGTGCTTTGGCTGTTCCTGATGGATCAGGTGTGTTCAGGTGTGCTTTGGCTGTTCCTGAGGGTTCAGGTGTGTTCAGGTGTGCTTTGGCTGTNCTGTTCCTGAGGGTTCAGGTGTGCTTTGGCTGTTCCTGAGGGTTCAGGTGTGTTCAGGTGTGCTTTGGCTGTTCCCCCAAGCCCTGTGGGACCACACCGAGGCCACATGTGGCACCTGAGCACTGCAGGTGCTGCTGGGCCAGTGCCCACACGAGCTGACTCCAGGAGTGCTCCTCCTTAGCTGGGTAACCCTGCCTGCGTCCATCCCCAGAATTCATTCTGTGCTCCCAGCAAGGCTCGAGCCCAGAGCAGTGTTTTGTGTTGGAGCTGCTCTTCCAGCACACGCTGCTGTTCATCTGGGGAGCCCCTGCAAATGATTGAACATTTTCATCTCCTCCCTGCAGCTCCTCACGTGGATTCCAGTAATGTGCATCCGGTAGCAGCAAGTGGACTATGACCCAGGAGGGATTCAGGGCTGTGGAACAGTGTCCCTGCTGTAATTTCTTTCTCATCTTCATCTTCTCCTGCTGTACCCCCCTGTAGCTCCACGCTGGGCTGTTCTGAAGCATCATTTCCATTTCCAGCAGCTCTGTTCCTGCAGGCTCCAGCCCAGCCCTGTGCTCCAGCAGGAGCTTCAGAGGCACTGCTGGCACTGCCAGGGTAAATCTTTAGTCTGGGTGAAGAATGCCTGGTGCTGGGTGTGTGTGAACGGGAGGAACCAGGGAATGGTGCCTGAGGGCAGAAGGACCAATGCAATGTTCCCTTCCAGTGCTTCACCCTGTGCTCCCAGCTGGGTGATTTTGTGGGGCAGTGGGGGTGCAGCTGCTCTGGAGAAATCCCTGCTGGGAAGGGGAGGTGTGGGGGAACACTGGGATTTATTTGGGGTTTTGTTATGGTGGCCACAGAGCAGAGCAGCCAAAGGGCCCCCATTAGGATCAGCCTGGGCTCCTCTGACCTGCTCCCCAGGGTCCCAGTGCCACCAGAACCCAAATCCCAAGGAGAGCTGCTCCAGGGAAAGGGCTTGTCCTTGTGAGGGCTGAGTCTCTCCATGGGGAACCTGACCAGCTCCTGAGCTGTCCCCAGGCCCTGCTGAGCTGGCACTGCCCAGTGCTCCTGCTGGCACACAGGGCTGGGTTGGCTCTGTGGGGTTGGGCCGCTGTGAGCAGGGCAGTCGTTTTCCAGCTCTGTGATTTGTTCAATTTTCACTCTAAATCAAATTCCTCAACAGTACCAATTTCACCTCTGTATCATTTTGTCCTGCAGACACCTTTGTGCAGGTGTGTGTGCTTTGAAAATGAATTTAATGTTGCATTATTGAACGGGGCAGTCGGGTTATTCCTCCCTCCAGCCAGGGTCAGAACCCACCTGAGCCTCAGGACTGGACCTAATCCTGCAGTTTCTGGTTTCTTGCCCTCCTTCAGAGCCTGTCTTCTCAAAGACTGTGCTCAAATTGCCTGTTCACAGGGGCTGAGGCTGCTGCCTCTCCAGGGGGGTTGCTTTAGGTTCAGTTTGTTTGGGTTTGGTTTTTTTTTTGAGTCAGTCAGCAAGAACAGCTCGTTCTGCACTGAACTCGGTGGATAGAAGGATTTACTTCCTAAACCTCAGGTTTATGAAGTTTTACTTCCTAAACCTCGATGTTACCCCGTTGCTGAGCCCTCCCAGCAGCAGGGTGAGCACTCCCAGGCTGTCCTTGGGGACCTGGCTGTGCCCTGCCAGCTCCTGCTGTGGCAGTGCCCTTGGCTTTGTCCTTGTTTTAGCTTCATTTGCAGAGCCCGTGGGAATAACTTGTGGCTCTCCTCCTACAGAATGACACTTTGCCAAAAGGAGAGACAAGAACTTGTTTAAAAATGCAAACCAGGAAACTTCCTGCAGCCCAACACAATGATTAACTATCCCAGCTTACATGGAATAATTGCAGCCTTTCCTCCACGCTCCCATCTTGGCTTTGTTCTCCTGAATATCACCTGGTACATCTTCACTATCACGACACTTCCTTCATGCACAATTAGAATTAGAACACCTTTTACAGCATTCTATGTAATTAAAAAGCCAGGCTTCCTCTGAAATACCAATATTCTGGCAAGTGACGTGGCACAGATGAATTATTGGGAAGGCAGATTTTGCTGGCAGGCTGGGCTGTACATCAGGCTGGAGAAGTAGGACACCTTCCTTATTTGTTGTCACTTTTCCTTTGTGCTTAATGCAGATTTGTCTGATTCCAGCACTGGACAGGGAAAGCTTGATTTAGGAAGCTGTGTTTTAATGAAATGACACCACCTCATGCTCTGTTGAGGCTGTCACCTTTGTCCTCCACTGCCTTTGCTAGGATTCCAGGCAGAGAAATGGATTAATTGTTATTAAGGGGGACAAATGCAGCCCATAGAATCCCACACTGCCCTGGGGGGGAGGTGGCTCCTGCTGGGATGGGATAAATGAAACCAACCAGCTCCCAAAGCCCAGCATAATCCCTGACCTGAGTTGAAAGATGCTGTTGTGGGCCTGTAAAATGTGGTGCCATAGAGGTGTTCCAGCTTCCGCTTCAAGATAAAAATCAAATTTCTGCTCCCTGCGGTTGTTGAGGAGGGAAGAAATGTTGGCTCAGAACTCCAAAGACAGATAAAGGCATTATAACTAATTAAAAACCAATAAAAATGGCTGTGATTAAGGCAGTCTTGGCATTTGTGAGGGCTGGGAGGAAAGCAGCCCTGTGCCTGGTCTCAGGGCTGATGCTGGGCAATGCCTTGGCTGCTGTGTGCAGCTTCCCTCTCTATGTCAAAGTCTTAGTGAAGAGAATTTTGGGTCTCACTTTAAGTCCAGAAAGTCTTTACAGTGAATAAGGCAGCACTTATAGGTGGTTCCATGCTAATTGAAATTTTCCTATTTCCACCCTAGTTTTACACCCCTCACAAACCTTTCTCTGTTCTTTACACTGCAGCGAGTTCTTGCCATGATGTAAAACCCCAGTGAGAACAGTGGGGAGCTGTTGCTGACCTGTCTGACACTTCTTACAAGGCACAAAACATGGAAAGCTGAGCTCGAGGGAGCTCCTGAAACTCCCCTGAAGGCCGTGCTGGAGGGCAGGGCTGGGACAGGGCTGGTGGCCCCGGGTGGGAAAATGGATTTAATGGGTTTGTGCCCCCCTGGAGTGCTGCTGTTTGAGTTTGGAGGGGTTGTGCCAGGCTGGGGGTGGGCACGGCTGTGGTTAGAATGTCCCTGCAATCCTCCAGGCTGATCAGGTGTCCTTATATCCATCTTCATATCCATCTTTATACCCATCTCTATATCCATCTGATCTCAGGGTCAAAATAAATGAGAATAGAATTGATGCACCATTCATTTGCTGGATTTTTAATTTTTTCTTTTCATACAAGGAATCAAATCCCGTTTTGGTGTTCTGGCCTGATGGATTAAAATAAACCACAGCTTATTTGTGCTCAGAAACCCACTCTGATATCTTTTGCCTGCTACAGGTGCTCAGATTTTTCTCTTAGGGTGGAGTTGATGAAGTGTATTTTGCTGCAGTATCAGTTGCCTGATAATTTAACTTCCCTTATTCCATTATGGTGCTAAGCAACATTTTAATGGATTGCGAGTTTCCTTTTTGGTATGGGTGTCTGGAGAGTATGTAGAGCCTGTGTAATAAGCTTTAAATCTAAATAAAAAGTTAAGTATATAGCACTCTCAGTCTTCAGAGCACTGGAGTAGATTTATCTAATCATCCTTTATGAGGCAGGCCAGCAATTACAGCCCTGCTGGTACCGAGGGGGGATTCATCAGCAGGGTGAGTGACTTGCTGTGCTCAGGAGAAATGTCACTGCCAGGAGGGCAGGGGGGATCTCCCCCTACATGAGCCCAGTTTGCCATCAGTGCCTCTTGTATTTGTGGGGTTCCCAGATGAGGAAAGGAATGATGGATCTGACTCCGTGTTCTTAGAAGGC
>VYZP01012376.1:0-12598 GCA_013400635.1 Hypocryptadius cinnamomeus
TTTTCATAAAATATCATGGCTACAAATGGATGCTGGACAAAATAAACTTATTGTGGGAAATAAAAAGATTCATACACTGTAGGACCAAATACTCTTTGTTTGTTCAGTACAATTAACCAAAGCAAATCATCAAGGCCATGGTATAACCCTGGCCTCAGCTGTAGTGCCATTTGCCCTTGCTACTGCTCGAGCAGCAAAGCTCTGGTTTGAGGGACATGGGAGACTGGTTATCCACATGGCCATCCACAGGTGAGCCCAGTGTGCAGAACAAGACAGATACCAACCAGGTATGTGAAAACTGCTCAGGAGAGGAATAATCACCATGGGTTTTGTTACCTGCACAGGACTTGCCTTTTAGTTCCCCCGGTGAATGGGAAGTAGCAGTGTAACTCCAAATTTACATTTTGTGCTGATGGTTTGACAAGAAAGCAGTGCAGCAGGAGTAAGTAAAGATTTTCATAGCTTTTTTTCCCCCTGTATCAAGTTGTTCAATTCTAACAGGCTAAATGTACTACTGAGGTAGCTACAAAGCTTGCTTGACTTGCCTTTGTATGCCTTTTTTTGTTTTCATCTTCATGCATTTATGGTTACTGAACCAATACCTTTACTCTGAAAACATGGGACAAAGGAGGCTTTCAAAGAACATTACTCTCAAACATTTAATATGTTTAATAAGCCTGTGGAGAAGCTGCTACCTATATCACAGTGTATGATAGTGCATATTTATTTGCATGGCCTGGCCTAACAACCTGTAAAGAAACAATCCATTCAACAAAAGCAATTACTTTTTAATAATGTCTTCCTGGGTCCTGGAATTACTGAAAAATAATTTAAGCTGGCTAGTTCAGTGACATCCTTCAGATTAGATGAGTAGTGGGACTCCTGTGTCCCTGCTCTTTCCTGTTTCAATGACTGGGATTAATTCTGCTCTTTCATTGGATTCTCTTGTTTTCCCATCAGTCTGTAAAACACTAATCTCTCAAGCAAATCTCAACTGTCTAAAACTAGATTTATGACTGGAAACCAGTTCCTGCATTGTACCATTTCCTTCTTTCTACCCTGGAGCATTTCTTGCACAACTTAATCTTCGACTGACCTGATTCTTTTAATAACTCCTGGTTCTGATACACTTAATCTTGTACTTCTGATGGCTGCTAAGTGAAGCCTGACTTCCATCACTGCTCCAGAGAGGTGGTACTGCCCATTAGCACCTTTCTAAGTCAGGACTGGAAGCTAAGAAGAATAAACAGAAGAGCAAACAGACCACTGAGTGCTCTGTGTGTTGCATTTAGTTCCCAGGAAAAGGTCAGAGGTTGGGCTGCTCCCTTTACATGAACTGGTTATAACATGTACTTGCAGTTCTGGTTTCACAACATTCATCTGAACTCCCATGAACTAATCTGTGTTGGCTTACCCATGCTGGAAAGCTGTGATAGTTTAAATCAGGTCAGCTGTTCAGGTTCTTGCACAAATTTCTCTTTGGGCTTGAAGTCAGATTTCCAGTGTAAATGCAACTCCAGGTTATATCATCTTTTCTGTGATTTTAACTAAGATTAAATAATGTAGGCTATCCATCATAAGGAACATATTTTCACCTCCCTTCACAGTGTCAGTATCTGTAGAACTTCTTGAGTTTTCAAGATAATTTTCTGAATAATGTCTGGGTTTTTGGTTGGTTGTGTGAAATCCTTCACACTTTCAGGTTAAAAATCAAGGCAGGCAAGCTGAACTTTCTCAGAAGGTGATGATAAGGATTACCACCAGATAGAAACGTTAAGATCACAGGGTATATTGGAGCTGATCTGATGACAGAAAAAGAGAATGTAAATTTTCAGTGCTTTTTATTTGCCTTCTGTTGTGTTGTTTTTGTTTTTTTTAATTGGAAGGGTCACATTCTCAAACTTTTTCTTTCTGGTGGGTACAAGTGTTGTTTCAGTAGCTGAGGCTTTGAGAAGAAATAAACAAATAATCAAGCCATATCGATGGTTTGCTAGATAAGGTGGCAGTGCTATTTCAGAAAAAAGGCAGAGTAATTATTTTTAACTTGCTCTAAATTTCATGCTAGTATAGCACAAATGCCTTCAAAATGTGTCTTGTTCCCTGGTGTAAACACAACTATATGAATAAACATATTTCAAAGAAAATAATGTCAAGCATTAAAAATTATACTGCAGTTTTTGACTGATGCACAGCAAAAATAGCTTCTCAGACTTGCCCCCTTCTAATCACTGAGGTAGGAAAAGACCTCCGAGATCCTTGAGTATTACCCTTAACCCAGCACTGCCATGGTCACCACTAAGCCATATCCTCAAGAGCCACATCACATGCCTTTTGAACACTTCCAGGAATGGTGATCTTACCACTTCCCTGGGCAGCCTATTCCTTGATTCTCAGAGGCATATCAGCAGGGCATAAAATAAGTCCATTTACCTCTTAAAGAAATGTAATGATAATAAGATGTAATATCTGGTAATTTTGTTGCCTGATGTAAAGATTTGCTTTCTTATTTCATTTCAGATACTGAGTATGCGTCTTTGTTACTGGAAACATTTTTTTACAGCACTTTCAGTCCAGTACTGGTGTATTTGATTTCACAGATTTACTCTCATTTTTGAGGTTTTCAGTTGTGTAGGTGCCTAAATATTATCCAAATCAAGACACAATATGGCTTTGGGGTAACTTTACAGCTAGTCAGAAGCTCTGATAATAGTATGGTTCCAAGAAGTCAACAAAAAAAAGAGAATTGAAAACTAATTAGTTTATCCAACAGGGAAAAGTAATCTGTCCCACTGAGCCAACTCCCTCTCAGACTGTGGAGAGAGTAAACAATGCTCTGGTGAGAAAAATTTTAGGATTTCTCAGAAATTAAAGTTGCAGAACAACCAGTTTATCATAAAATAATTCCCATACTTCAGAACCAGTGGAAACCTCCCCAAACCCCAGTCATGCAGCCCACAGCTCTTTCTTACATTGCTGGAAGATGGAAAGAAGAGAGACAGCTGCCAGCTTCGAGCAAAATTAAATCACCAGCCATGTTCCCAGCAGTTTCTGTGTGCCAACAGCATGTGTGTATGGGAGAGAGCGCTTCAGTGAGCAATAAGGTAAAACAACAGGTGGGAGACTTAGAGTGCTTTTCAGCATTGCAACAAAGGCCTGCCCCGAAAATAAAACAGACTAGCTTCTCAAAACAGGAGTGCAAAATTACAGCCAGGTTTTGTTCCTGAAAAAGTTCAGCTCTGCCTACTTCTTGCCTGTTTGAAAGCACAGAAAGAACAAAACCAGCCTTTCTTGCCTCTGTGGATTCAGCTGTTCCTTTATCTTTAGATTTCAGATGCAGCCTCTTTGGGAGCAAAGCCTTTTTGTTCTGTTTTTGTAAAGAGTCTGTGTCCATCACCAGCAGTGCCCCTCAGAAGCAGCTGGTGTGGGACACGTGAGGGAGGAGCAGAGCTTTGTGCTGTCCCTACTCTTGATTTACAGGTTTTGCTGAACGTGCATGACGTGGGCTCTGATGGGCAGCACAACAGACACGAGCAGTCAGCCTGCAGAAAGGAACTGTTCAGGCTAGTTCAAAGGGTAAAACAACTGACAAAGAGAGAAGGGAATACCTCCCCTCATTGTACTGCCTGGAACACAATTCCTATAGCTTATAGCCTAGTTTTAAGACTAGGCATAAGATTCTCTAAAGGGACGTTTTTTCATCACCTAACTAACAGAAAGCTTAATGTCATTAGCCTTTACGATCCCATAAGACCACTGGAACAAAACCAGTATAATGTTTATTTTGACTTCCTTCAGCTAATGTTAAAGTGAGGTATTTCATTGCCTTTCATCACACTTGCTAATTTTAAGGGCTAACATAAAAAAGACTTTAAAGGCGTTATTTTACCTTGCTAAATTTTACTTGTTTGGGTGTTAATATTGTTCTTTCTAAAGATTGGAAGAGTAGACATACTGTAATAACAGAAGTTTGATGTTTGTACTTAGTAACTCTTTAATTGCTGATTTAAGCCTTTTAATTGCAGTTCTTGGTGTAGTATGGATTGACCTTCTGACCACACAGTCTCTGTGGTTTTTAGGAGCTGGAACAGAAGTGTTCAAAGTATTGTCACCTTACTGATAGATAAATGTGAAGGAAAACTCTAACAGAGCTGGTCATTTGAAAAGTTAAAACTACAAGGGCTAAACAATTTAAGGCCAGATGACACTGAAGATGTATTTTTTTCTGACTTTATTCAGAAGATGCAAATTTCAAGATGGTGATGGACATGCAAAATCCAGCAAAGATTGACATAAAAGGAGGCAGGAACAGAGGTTCTGAGCAGTGAAATGTCATGTAATTCAGAGACACTGGTAGTGTCTGATCAGATGTAAGTCTGTCCTGTTTGGAAAGGGTGGTATTTTATTGACTCTTGGTGAGAAGCTGCTGTCGACCAGAACTGCTGGACTGGAGAAGCTGCTGTTGACCAGAACTGCTGTCATGAGAGAGCAGATGGTTGAGGTAGTGAGACCAAAAGCATTTTAAGCATGAAACCACACTGATCAAATAAGCACTTTTAATGGAATTACACTGCCAGAGCTGTTCAGTTTTTTACTCTGGAAGAGCTGAAAAGAGCTTTGCGAAGGGCAGTGCTCAGCCAGTGCTGGGGTGCAACTTCTTGAAGATCAGTCACAAGTGACAGTGCAGCATCTTTTATTCTTGGACACCTCATAGAAGACAGGCTCTGAAGAACAGAGAGGCTCCTCTGGGTGGAAGGGAAAACATACCTGAACTCTCATATATTTCACTGGAAATGTTTATAGGGTAAATCAATGCATTACAATGTATGAGGCTGGCTCATGTATCAAAATTAGTTTAGCTATAGCAGTAACAGTAGCGGGCTCTGCAGTTTATTAATTTACTTTGCTTTTCAACAATATATTACAAAGAACATGGGCCTGTGTGGCACTAGATCATACTCAGCGTTAAATTTATCAGAACTATAAGACAAGTGAAAGAGGAAGAAAATATGCTTATTCCTTCAATTGTTCACTCTTTCTGCCTCCTAAATACCATTTGTAATCCATGTCTGGTGTCTTTTCATATGTACTTAGTGTGGGGCTTCAGAGGAAGGACAAATAGTCCATTTTATCCAGTTCAGTTTAAGGTCTGGCTGTCCAGAGTCCCTGTTTTGTGGCAAAGTTACCACAACTGATCTCATTTGTCATCCCCATCCTCTGGGGATGAGCTCATGCATGATGGCAGCAGCAGAGCAGATTCAGAAGGATTAAATAGAGTAGTAGACAGAGGTTTGGATTCTTCCCTGAACTGCACCTTCTGCAACCTTGTGTCATCTCCATCAATATTGTATATAAGTCAGGAAAGAATTGGTTCATCATGCTCAGTCCAGTATTCTCATGCTCCTATCAGGCAGGTTGCAGAGCATTCAGGGCCTGTATGTCAGCTCCCTTGAGAAAAATAACACAAGCAGCTGATGTTGTGAGTGCCATATTTACGTGGACATGTTTTAAAAAGAATAAAACCTCTCTAGAGTCCTTCTACCACGCTCCTCCATCTCTCTCTCCAGCCAGGAAAGGCCCACTCTGGTTCAACTTTTCCACACTGGAGCAGGGTTTGATCCAAGTGCTTCTGAAGCAGCCACATTCCCAGGTTGACCACTTCATCCTGGATTGGCTTCTGTCCATCTTGTCTATCCTTGGCTCTTGGCTCTTTTCTTTACCACCGCCCGCCCCCCCCTCCCCCAACCTTGGCACAAGTGCCATTTCTTCCCTTGGTCTCTACAGCCTCACCTTGCCAGCTGGAAGCTCTGCCCTCTTCTCCTTTCCTGCTCACTCACCCCACAACATGTCCACTTTCCCCTGATGGATGCCAGCTCAGCTTTCAGAGCAGTTGTACCGGGAAGCTTTGTCTGCTCCTGAGCAGGGGAGGGGGTGCCCTGGATGGGGTCTCGTGTTGCTTGGCAACCTATTTCTCTCTCTTCCAACATGATTTTCCCTCGCAGTGTCTGCTGATGCAGGCACAACAAATGACAGCAATATTACTGAAGCAGTTGTTCCTGTCACTGTTTACTTGTTATTTATGGTTATTGTCGTGAAAGGGTTTGTAAACATTTCTTCACTTCCTTCCTTGGTCAAAACAGATATCATTTTACGCTTCTGTAGCATGCCTACATAATTAATGGATTGTCACTGCATTTCAGTGTATATGACATACAGTTTTATTGGTGGTTTTTTAAAGTGGTTCCTGGTTCCGAGTGCTTCTATTTTTCAGCCCCAAATTGAGACATACAAGGTTTTACATTCAGAAGTGAAAAAATCCAGTGTGAGTCTGCCTTAACTACCTCAGTTTGTGGTTCTTGTGTTTAGGTGCACATATACCTAAAAAAGTCTGCTCTGAATCACTTTCTGTCACCTTCAGGAGGACCTTAGGTCTAACACTAGGATTTCAGAACAAAAATGCTTCCATGAACAGAGATAAAGCTGCCAGGGTTTTTCCTGTTTGCCATTTCCTCCTCCGCATTCACCACTTCCAGCTTAGTCTTTCTTGTTTGCATTTGTGGGTGCACCAAAGAAGACACACAGCTTCGCTTGTCCCTTTTCTTCAAATGAGCACAGTAAGAAAGCCAGACCACATGTGTTTTCTGATCTTGCAGTGAAAATGCTGCTGAGGCCTTTCTTTACTTAACAAACTGTAGTCAGTCAGGACAGATCTGGAGAGCTTCACACATGCTTCTGGCTAATTATATGTTGCCAGGTCTTCTACTGGGCCTTGATTCAGCTCTAGATAGGATTTATTCCCTTTGTTAGCACCAAGTTACTCCCAAGCTTGTGACAAGATCTGGTAGGCAAGGGAAAACTTTGTTTTCTACTGTAGGGGTGCTTTGCAGTGCCAAACTCAGATGTACATCTGCCATTGTCCTCTGCTGGGGTATGCCAGAACTACTGGTATGGCCTTTGCCACGGGAACTCTTGGAATTTCCAGAGAAGCCTCTCCTTTATTCTACGAAATTACCACTTTGGTTGCTCAGGATGCCTGGCTGGCAAACAAGATTTGTGGTTTTGTTCAGCAAGTGACTGTCACACAGAGTCAGTTTGTTACTATACTACTTAGACAGTATATTTAGTTATTGTTTGTATATTTATAAACAATTGGAATTGGATGCAGAGATGCTTTCTGACCACAGCTCTGCGGCATATTGCCTGCATGACATCCACCCACTTATCTTCGTACTGAGTAGAGACAACTGCAAATCTCAGCCTAAAAGCAGTTAGGCGGTGATCCTGAATCCATTTAAAGATCTAGTCTTCCCACAGCCAGTCTTACTAAGGACAGCCTTTTTGAAATGGCTTTTTGGAATTAAGACCTTTGAAAGGCCTTGAAATTAAGTCCTTTACAGAAATGAAGGCTCAGTTCTGAGACACAATATACCAGCAAGAAAGGGGCATCTTGCATTTCTGTGAGATTGCACTAGTAGAGAAGGAAGAGGAGATTGTGGACCTGCTGTTCCTCAGACAAAGAAAACAAGCTCCAAATCAGGCACACTTAGTCTAGGCAGGTTGGTTGTTTAGGAGGGAATTCTCTGAAATCAAATCAAAACAGAAGTGATGTGCAGTAATGACCCACTGTCAGCCATTTCTTTCCTGAATCTACACCAACCAGGAGAAAAGTATATTCTTTATGGGTTTTTGTTTCTTTTACCCTGCACCCTTTCTAAGCACAGACTGCTCCAGAGCCAAACAGAGCTCTGAGAGAGTTTCCCAGTTCTGCCTACTCAGGAGTGGCTGTGGACATGCTGGAGGCTGGTTGGGTTCCATAGCTTGCAAATCAGGGGTTTTGTGAAACTCTGAAAAGAGATTTGAAGAGTGCTTTGAAATCCTTGAATGAGCATAGCCTGGCCAGGGGTATTTTTCAGTCTTATTTATCTTGAAAATCCATGTTTTCTGGTGGAAACAGAATTGGAGCAGTATCAGTTCAACTCATAACCTGATAAGTCTCACATGGATGCTCACAAGAGTTAAACCAGGTAACAAAGGAGTGCAATTTCCCTGTCCTCAGCTCAGTCCCTGTCAGAATCAGCTAACATATTGTGCTAACTTGCCTTTCTCAATTCAGAGAGAGATGATATTGCAGAGTACAGAAAACTGCTGATAAATTATCAGATTTTAGGGTAAAAGCCATTCCAGTTGCAGAAAGGCCTTATTACTCTTTGAACAAGCCAAATGTTTCTTTTTAATTAATTTAGCCAGCTCTGAAACAGGGAATGTAGAAATAGGTGGCATTGACTTGAGATATTTATTTTTTAGGTAATGCTTTTTGTTCCCTTTCTCAGCATAAGAACTACTTTCATCTTCTTCAGAGACAGAGTTATAAGTATCTTCCACTGAGATCAGGGGCCTCTGAGATGAGGGTGTAGCACTTCTCCCTGCTGTACGTAGCTCTCGGGATCTCCTCTGGTCAAGATGACCCCAAGATGTATCAAAAGTCCCTTTTCTCCAACCCAACTGTTGAAGAAGGAGTCAGAAGTCTTCGGCTCGTGTTCTCGAGGTTGTTTATTATTTCTTATCTAAAACATTTTTGTCTGGCCTGTTCAGCAGGTCAGTCCAAGGCACACTGCCCTCCCATGGGGCCAGTGTTGTCTTTTATACTACAAACTATGTATTCGATAATTACAGTTATGTTCCAATACCTATCACCTGTGTTAGACAGTGACTTTCTACTTTACACCAATCCCAAAGTGCCACCATCACCAAGAAGATGGAGGCTAGGAAGAAGAAGGAAGAAGAACAGGACAACGCCGAAATCCCTCCATTTGCCTCCTAGACTCCTATAGTAAAAATACCCAAAATTTCTCTCTTCACTCTCTAAGTACTACTATTCTGCTATCTAAACTTTTGTGACCTTTAATTCTTCATACAAAGGTGGTAATTTGTTCCATGGGTCGAACTCAAAGCCGCAGGGGTCTATGGCTGCATGCCAGGGTCTCCGACCCCCCTGCCAGGGCTTCAAAGCCCCCTGGCTGGAGCTCAGATCATCCAGGACTGTCAGAGAGACATCCTGGGCTCCGACACATAGCAATCATATTTCCTTCCGTTCCACTCTCTCACTCCTCTGACAGAAAAGAAGCCCCTCATCTTGTAAAATCCTTTGGTTATTTTCCTGAGGAGTAAGAGGATGCGTATGGAAAACCGCATTATTATGTGTTGTATCAATATGAAATAGAATGTCCCATTTCTGGGACATTCTGGTTAGGCCTATGCCTAACCAGTCTTACGCATTTCACAGTCCTGTATCTCAGTGGCCTGGTTCTTCTTTGTGCAATCAGTAACGTGTAAAGTGCTCCTGTCCTTGCTTTCCTCTGCTTATTGGTGCTTTCACATTGGAGTCCTTGCCCATGACACTTCAGACATGACAACACTTTATTTGTTAATGTGTCTTAAAGAAAGGACCAAACAAGAATCAAAAGTCTGTCAATGGCAAATTTACATGCTGCTCTCAAAATATGTCACAGACCCCATAAAGATTTGTAACCCATTGTTCCCCTAGAGAGGACCAAGGCTCACCTTTTAGTTGATTTTCTCTGATAGGTACTGTTCCTTTAGGAAGCCTTGCTCAGGTAATCCAAAAGAAAAATGACTGGAGAAAATAAATAGAGCAATAAATAAATAAATTGGTGGGGGAATGCCTACCTGACAAAATCTGGAGATGCAGGTAGGGAAGTAGCATTTCCTATTAACTATCTTAACTTCCAAGTGCATCAGCATATAAATTGTGCTTAGTTGCCCTTGTGGATAGAGCTATGGGTGCATTACAATCCATGGGCATGAGTGGATAAGCGATGTTATAAAACACTCATAACCTGAAATAAGCACAGTTGTGACCATGGACAGAGAATATCAGAATATACTTCAAGTTGTACAGTTTCAGTATTATTCATGATTTAGGAATGTTCAAAAGGAAACAGAAGCATTTTAGATCATTTTGGAGATGTGTCCATTTTTAATTTCTTATGGCCATTGTTGTGATGTTACTTCTTAATTAAAATTTAATTTTTTTGGCATTTGGTAGTGTTGGTGGTTAGGTTTCTTCAATGAATTTTCTTCCCATTTGTTGTCATGGAAACAGCAAATGGATGTAGATGAAGAGACAATACCTTGGCATACCCTTCAGATTGTCTTGGGGGAGGGGGGCCGGGGAAGCAGTGTGGTTTTGGCAGTTTTTTAGCTGGAGGTGGTCCAGTCTTTGCCCGGCTTGTAGAGGTGATGGTTGTGGGGTTTGGTGCTGGACTTTTCCTGCCCAGGGGTTCACCGCTGCTGTGAAGTCTCCCCTGAGTGCCTGTTGGCAAGGCCACTGCTTACAGTGAGCTGACATGGACTGGGACTCCCTCTGCAGCACCCGCCCTCGGCCAGAGAGATCTCCACCATGTGCATGGGTGCTTCCAGGGGAAAAGACCGAGCCCACACCTCCTCTCTCTCTCTCTTTCTGGAGAGACCACCTCCAGCTGCTGGTGGACTGGAACCTCACCAGGGTGCCCATGGCTAGGATACCACACCGTGCACATGAGAGGCCAGGGAAACTAAATACCCCACCTTCCCTCTCTTCCCAGGGCCACCATAAACCCCTGGGGAGGCTCAGGGCTCGCGTTGGAGCGCCCTCTGCAGTCACGGGGAGTCCCTGCAGCCCCTCTGCCCCACCAGAAGCCAGCAGTGCCCCTGCTGGCTGTGGTTCCAACTGCGCCAAGGGGAAAGTGCGTGACAGGAGGGAAAAGGATGTTACTGGGGTTGTGGGCAGTTTTTGTTGTTGCTGTTGTTGGTTGTTGTTTGTCTTCCTATATTTATATTGTCCTGGATTAGGGCAAATTTGGGAGAAAACCTCAAAAGGGGGCCCCCCCAGAAAGCAAACCCACACAGCCCCTCCCCCCCACCGGTTCGGGAAGGATTCCTCAGAGAGAAGTGGAAAGAACCTGTTTATTTAACAGGCAAAGCACCCCCCAGCACANTAGATTATAATAATTTGGAGGGAGGGGGTCATCTTTTCCATTACAGCAAGGTTCCCACTTTCCTTGTCAGACAGCTGTTAAAACCAGGACAGCTAGCTTAGCATTATTTGAAGATTTTAGTTCAGATTTTGCCTGTCACTTTAAATCCCACATTTCCCTGAAGGAGAGCAGGGAGGGCCCAATTCTTTAATGGGCAAAACAGGTTAATATTACAGACATTTGTCTATTTTGAAATTAAACCAATAATTCTACATGGAGAAAAATATTTTAATGAACTTTAAAATGTAAAAAATTTAGTTTAAAAATAAATTTAAAATTGAGCTACCTTGAAATAGTTTTACCGCTAAAAGCACACTAGTGAAAGTATTAACATCAGTGCTAAAAAAACAGGTATTAAAATAAACACATTTATTTGTTAAATCTATGCTTTTTGTATTTTTGGCTTTGTTCTATTAATTATTTTAAAATATCAAGGATGTAGTATTTATCAAAAAGTGTCTCTTTCTAGATTATCAACTTTGAATAAGGTAATTTGTATAGAAAAGATAATGGGATAAATTTTGGTTTATCAACCAAAATGTTGTGGTATCAACACAAGTCATGAATTCATGTCAGATCCACTGTCTTTTAAACTTCATGGACAACTTCTCTGTAAAGGTTTAATTCAGTTCCTTTTCTTTCCCATGATCCAAAACAATGTCAATGTGGCAATGTTCAATACTCATTTTTTTGAGACCTGCCTGTTAAACAGAAATGAACGAGTTAGCATTTTTGGACTGCAGACATGCTGTTGAATATATGATGTACTGGAAAAATCCATACATTGATTATTGCATTTTGTATAGTTGGCAAGGCATTGAATTTAAGACAGCAAATAAATTTATACACCCCATTGCTTTCCCTCTTTCTTTTGCCTGTGGTTGCACATTTCAAGAATGAAGTGAGGCAAAAATTGAAATTTAAAAAAATACACGTCTAAAGGAAAAACAACGTAGTCAACAATAATCCAAATTGAACCATTACCTGATACAACCTGAAATATTATTATTATTAGGGTGTTGAGCTGACCCTGTTTGAAAAGCACAAGAAGGTCTGCCTTTGGCTGAAAGGCCTTTGATACCTACAGAGCAGTATCACTCTCTAATTGAAACCAACAAGCTCATATCCTCAGGGCTCTGACATGGGGCATAAATTTGCCACAGTTGTAGTTTATAAATTATCATTATTATTATACAGTGATAAAAGAAGAGGGCCACTTGGGCTGCTCCCTCCCATTTAAAAGTGTTTATAATGCACAGACAGGCTCCTTGTTTGATGCTAATGGACAGCATCTCTTTCTGCTAACTGAAATATCCATTTTGGCACCAAAGTAAGTATTCCCATTGCTCTTTCCAGGCTCAGGTTTTATTTCCTTGCTAACCTGAAGAACTACTCTTGAGTCAAGTGAGGCAGTCTAAGCAAATCCTCTCCTGCTGTAATCCTCTGAGCCTATGCTTAACATAGAAATGAATTGAATGTATCAGACAAGGAGATAGAAGGAACCTGCTTGAGCCTAGGGGAGTTCCAGCTGGCCTGGGCTAGAGAGCCATGTGCCGGGGGGGGGG
>VYZP01012377.1:0-30840 GCA_013400635.1 Hypocryptadius cinnamomeus
AGCCCCGCGGCGGCGGGACGGAAGCGCGGGCGCCCCGGGGCTGGCGCGGTCCGGCGCTGGCCCCGCCGGGGTGCGAGCGGGGCAGCCGCTTATTCGGGTGTCCCGGCGCGGGTTTTTGTCGTGTGCACCCCGCGAACGAGCCGTCCCCGCGGGAAGAAGTATTGCGGAGAAGGCGGTCCGGGCTGGTCCCGGCGCACTCCTTGGGAGCGCCTTTCCAAGTTGTAGGAGCCACGACAGACGTTTTGTCCCGCAGTGAGGGTGAGCACGGTGGCACTGCCCGGGAGGTTAAATTCACTCCCTCCCCAGTGTACCGCAGTCTGTCCATGCTCACGGATCCGAGGATGCCCGTGTTAGGAAGTGTGCGTGAGTGATGTGCAGCAGCCATCAGGCCCTAAACACCTGGTGAAACAGGCCCGCGTAGCAAGGCACCAGGTAAGCAGGCTCTGGTAGCTGCAGGCAGGAGAGCCTGTTCTGACATTACCTCATGGTAAGTCTTCGAAAGATTAGTTTCCACAGAGTTACATAACAAGATAGCAAATCCACTGTGGCTGTCTCGTGATAATAAGTCATTTACTTTTCTAATTGGGAAGATAAAACCTAAATTTCATGAGTCCTATACAGATACCTGTTATGCATCAGTCAGTTTGCTTTTGGCAAGACAAATCCAGGGGAGGAGGAAGGAAAATCACATAACGTTCCTTTTGTTTTCCTTGTAGATACCAGTGAAGTACCTGCTGTCCACCACTTTCTTCATTTAGCTTCCCCTTGGGGTCACCTGTTTGTCAGCATGCCTTCAACCGAGAACACCTCAAAACTTTTCCTGGTCCTTGTTTCACTGCTGCTGGTGCTGCCAGTAGTTGAAGCCCTGGACGCAGGAGATACCATTGCCTTCCTCCTAGGCCTAGCTGTCAGTGTTGTCGGATTCTGCGCCTGCCTTGGCTTGTACGCGAGGAGAAGGAATGGGCAGCAGTGACTTCAAGAAAATGCTCAGATGAAGTGAATTTCCGAACACACCTTGGGGTTGGGTGTAAGACTGAGCTTTGGTTCTAGATAACTTTCAAAAAATATGTAGTAGGTATTTCTGCAAACCCCTCTTACTGTTCTGTACAACAGAGTCAAGACAGTACAAGACTGTGCTAGTAAAAGGGATTTCTATGATCTGTCCTTATTACAAAAAGATAATTTTATATTGTTTCCACTTCCCTTAGAGAAGAGTAAAAAACTTTTTGAATGAGGAAGTAAAACTATAGAGTGGCTTGCAGTAAAAGTTTTGTGAGGGAGGCCATCAACAAGTTCCATGATTTTGGTTTCAGTGTTTAATCAGGAGGAAGCAGCTATTAATCTTCCAGTCAAGATGACAAGAGTTTTGAAATTAGTCCTAACTAGATAGCTAGCGAGCAGACTGCTGTAACTTGTGCGCTCACGCTCATATTCTCTGTAATGACAGTTAACACCTAACAGCTCACTTCTGCTGTCACATGGATGAGACTTAAGAGAACTAAGGAAACATGAAAGGCTTTTTTTTTCTTTTAGAATATTTTTAGAGTATTTTTATTTTAGAATATGGCACTCCTGTAGCCTGTGTTCTTACTACCAAGTAGATACACCTAAGAATGAGATCACCATTTTTACTCAACATGTATTTCACAGGAAAGTACATGTAAGGCTATGTAAATCAGATTAGGAATGTAGGCTTTGTCTCTTGTTTATTTTTTGTACTCAGCTTTTTTCTAGGCACACTGGGTTTAAGGCTTATTTCATTTGGTATTTGCACTTTTTTCTCCAAAACTGAAGACTTAACTATTTTGATGAGGAATTCTGTGTATTTCTGCATTAGAAGGTTATTAGAACTGTAACAAGACCATTGTGCATGTTTCTTTTGCAATGTAGAAAGAACTTGCTGAAATCCTGGGTTTAGTCAATTAGTCCATTGTTCTTGTGTATTCCTTGTGACAGACCTATGTTGCTAGCTAAACATTTAGGCTTCCCTAACTGATGCTTATGACTTCCACAGAAGATTAGGACTAAAACCAAAATAAAAAATCCTGGTGCAAAATGGGAGATGTAAATAGCGTTATTCTATTCATGTTCAGTCAGACTTTGTGGTATATGGTTGAAAGACAGTAGTGTGCCTAGGACCTGTTTCTTTAAGTACCAAAGGTGAAATGGCTCAGCGAAGAATGTCTGCCACAAGTCTCTCTGACTTGTTAGGGTGTCCCAGCTTGAGCCAAGGAGCACAATCTGTAACAGCAGCAGAATAAGGAGCATAGGAAGATGAGCTCTCCACAGCTCAAAGAATTTCCTTCTGATCTTGTGCTGTGGACACTGCCACTCTTTGCTAGAAACCTTGGCTTTTATCTTTCAGAGTTATGTGTTTTGATACTATTCTTCCACTTCCTCTGTGCCTCTGTTCAGTAGAGCACAAAGCAATTGCTATGGGCAGGTCTTATGTAAGTAATTGGGCAGGCAGATCATGTTCTCCAGATCCTGATTTCTGCATGCCATTTTTGGAAGAAAGGGACAGAATGCACAATTACTATGTAGGAATGAAATTTACAGCCCTAAGAGGACCTTCAGACATAAGTGTCACCTTTGAAAGCTGCCTAGCAGCAGCAGATGATCCTGTTCATGGTAATTCAACTGGGCGGGTGCAAGCACAGATTGAAGTGCGATCTTTGATGTTCCAGCTTAGCTAAACAAAAAAAAGCAAAAAACAAAACAAAAATGCCCAATAAACCCCCCCCCACAAAATTGCCACTCAATTCACTTTATAGTTCCCAAAGTTAAAAAATGTTGCCATTTTTTCAGTAAAATATTAAGTCTTTCAATAGGATACATTTTAACACAAGCAGATTTTCACAGACTCCTTTATCTATACCTTAGAAAAGATCCTTGGCAATAGTTTCACAGAATTGGGCAACAGTTTCACTGCAGGAGAAGAAAATTGTAACAGAGTTAATTATCTTCAGGCAATAGGGATATGAGACATTATATTATTTGCCCAAAGCTGTATGTACTTCATTGAAAGGTGTTTGCACAGCATAATGGCTTTCTTCTCTGGGTTCTGATAGAAGCTTTATTGTTAAAGACTTGCATTTGTTAATTACTTGAGTGCAAAATCAAATACCCCTGTTTTTCCTCTGTCTTAATAAACTTTGATGTATGATTTGTCAACACCTTGATGGAGTAATTCTTATGAAAAGGAAAATTGAGATGACACAAGTGACTGAAACTGTTGGAATTCCTTGTGTTGACTGTTATTTTCATACCTACTTTTGCTTATGCTAGATAACTATGAACTAATGTATCATAAGGTATGGTTTCAGTTAACATTTGTGCAATGATTGTACTTCTCATGGTACTACTACGTGTTTATCCCATGTCAGTAACTGTTACTTTAAAGCAGTTCAGGGAGCTGGTCTCCTTACTTTCACGCAGTCAGCTTGTAGTTGCAACGAATCCTGTTTGTCTGGTACAAGGAAGACTTGAAGTATTTATTTTTCTTTTAACTGAATTTTCAACATATCTTACATAGTTGCCTTTATACCAGAAAAGCTGTTTATGTCAGTTTTCTTGCTGAAGGCACAAGGATCTAAAAGACCATTTTCTGTTGGTTTGGGTTTTGGTTTGTTTTGGTTTTTGTTTGGTTTTTTTTTAAATGAAATATTATGTTCTATTGCATTAGTTATTTGAAGTTTTTTAAGTGTTAGTTTTATCCCAGCATTTTGTGAAAACAGGGTTCTAGCTCTTTCAGGATTTCAGCTACTGCACCAATCAGTCCACTTTGTGCATTAAGCTAGTACTATTAGTAGCTGTTTTCAGAGCAGAAAGTAGAAGCAGCCTGACAATGTCCACCTCTTAACAAACACAACCTGCCCTCTGATAAAAAAAACCTGCAGGACAAGAAAGAGTAGCTTTTGACTGCTATGATTTCCATATGCTTTAACAATAGTGCAGCTAAAACACTGGCATCCTAAAATATTTAACAGTCCATGTACAGTCTCTTTGTGAATGGACAGAAGGCCTTCACTTCTCCTGACATACCTTCAAGTGCTGCACACCAAGTAGGCCTTGCCATTCTGCTGTGTACAGCAGTACCTGGGGCTGGAATACAAAGGTTCCACTAATGCACTCGCTTCTCTAGGTGTGTGAATGCCAGTAAAACTCTTTCTCCTACTCAGATAAATCCTGCTGCTGCTGGTGATGCTGCTTTAATACTGTTGTGAGGCCTGGCAGTTCTATGACATCTTGCATTTGAGGACTTTATATGTTTACAGGTATTAATGCTTGCATCCCAATTGTATCCTTGGAGCAAAGTACAAGGAGAATCACTGTCTTTCGATGGAGTCACAGGAAGCAGTTGGTATCTCCAGGATACTCACTGAGTTTTCTGGAGTGTGTTGTGCTTGTGCTTCTCAGCCGCTTTCCATGGGATCTGTCCCTGGACTAGCCCAGACTCTTGTGTACTGACTAGACACAGTTAAACACAGTCTGAAGCCCTGGTCCTCTTTGCATGATGCTCTCTACATAAGCCATGTGAGAAGGGGAGTTCACTGTTTATAACAAGATAAACATTGCTAAATGGATGAACCGATTTACACTAAATGGTAAATGCACTAATTATTATGCTACAGAAGTAACCTTTCCATTCATTTCTACATCTGATGAAAGGTTTGGCAGATCAAAACCAGTGTAATGATGAGACTGTTAGGAGTAGTGGAAAGGACAGCTTGAGTCTGGTGTCCTCCCAATTTACACTTGAACAAATAGTAAATGATCTGAAGTCAACAGGAAGTATGTGTTCTTCACCAGATGAGAAAAGTGAGACTTCTGATTCAGAACCAAATGCAGCAAAACTTATTGGGCAAGATCTGATGTGACTAATGATGCACAGGACCCAAACTATTTAATTCCTGCCAAAATCAATGTTCAGAACTTTAAAGTGACAAGTTTTTAATACATTAGACACTACCTACATTGCTAAATGTTCAATTCTTAAAGAATGTAATCAGTTTTTAAATTACAAAGATTTTCGGTTCACATGAATACACAGTAACACCAAATATTACATTTGGAAAACAAGTTTTCCAGCAAGCAACCTGAATTTACATACCAGGTGTGATATGGTAAATAACATTAAATTACATCTTCCTTTAAACTAAAATTAAAAGAACAATAAAATTATATTGGCATTTAAAACATTTCCAGACCTTGTACTGTTTCCTCAGCTCAGTTTCAGGTCAGTAATGGAACTTGAAAATGTGTGGGAAGCTCTGTCACATTAAGGTACAGGCATACTAGACAGTCAGCAGAGCCTTTTGTTTCTGGATCATTCATCTGATTAGATCAAAACAGATTTTCATGAGAAAAATAAAATATCCCTTTAGTGTGCTAAGCAAAGAGACCCATATAATCATAGAATCAGAGTGTTTAGGAGTTAGAATGGTCCTTAAAGACCATCTAGTCCCAACCCTCCCTGCCATATGGGCAGAGACACCTCCCACCAAACCAGGTTGTTCAAGGCCTTATCCAATCTGGCCTTGAACACTGCCAGGGTTGGAACATCCACACCCTCCCTGGGCAACCTGTTTAAGTGTCTCACCACCATCACAGTTAAAATTTCTTTCTAATATCTAACCTAAATTTCCCCTCTTTCACTTTGTACCCGTTACTCACTGTCCTGTCACTACAGTTCGTGATGAAGTGTCCATCTCTGGCTTCCCTGTAGGCCCCCCTCAGATGTTGGAAGGCTGCTGTGAGGTATCCATGCAACCTTCTCTTCTCCAGGCTGAACAGCCCCGACTTTCTCAGCTTGTCTTTTAGGGGAAGTGCTCCAGTCATTAGCTTTGTGGCCCTCCTCTGGACTTGGTCCTAGAGTTCCATGCCCTTCTTCTGTTTGGGAGCACCAGGACTGTACCCAGTAGTCCAGGTGGGGTCTCACAAGAGCAAAGTAGAACAGGAGAATCACCTCCTTCAACCTGCTGGCCACACTCCTCTTGATACAGCCCAGGACACAGCTGGTTTTACGGGCTGCAAGTGCACTCTGCTGAATAATGTAGAATTTTTCATCAACCATTGCCCCCAAGTCTTTCTCTGCAGGGCTGCTCTCAATCACCTCTCCACTCAGCCGGTAGGTGTGTCTGGGATTGCCCTGAACAGGTATAGGACCTTGCACTTGGACTTGTTGAACTTTATGAGATGAGGTTCACAAGGGACCACCACTCGAGTCTGTCAAGGTCCCTCTGGAAGGCACCCCTTTCCTCTGGTGGGTTGTCTGCACAACACACTTGAGGTCATCAGCAAATTTGCTGAAGGTGCATTACACAGCATAAATGAAGGCCTGAATGCAGAGTGTCCTCCATTAGACCTAGGAACTGCAAATATTAGAGGCAGGGAAGAGAGAACTGTGTCCACAAGCACACTGATGCCAAAAACTAGATGTTGCTGCTGGGTTGGGTTAAAATTTGTGTTCTGCTTCAGTCTTCCTGTATTGGCTGTGTTCCTCCTCACTAGTCATTGTCTTGGAAATTTCAACTGGAACCAACAGTACTTGCAGCTTTCTCAGCTGCCATTCATTCAAGGCACTAAAATTTTACATACATCTTCATACTGCTACGCTCCACTTGGCAAGTATAAAAGCATGAAAATTACCTTCTTTTCCTGAATGGAGCTAAAACACTGCAGAGGAACAGTTCTGTAAAACTTAGAAGAGAAGAGTCTGTCTTTTTCTTCTGTTTTTCCATTCTTCTGTTTGTGCAGCTGATTGTACACACTGTGGTAGTGCTAATAATAAATAATATAACTCCATGTCATTCCCTACCCTCTCACAGAACAGCAACCATCCTAAAACATGACCGATTTTAATCTCAGCAGAATTAAAGTGAAGAAAATGGTCACTTGATCAAAATCTGTTCACTTTCCATTTCATGAGTTACCTGTGAAATAAGAATGTCTTTAATTCTAGAACTTTTCAAGGACATTTTCTGCCAATGTATTTCTGAACTGATATGGTTATGGAAATTACATGCTCAATATCTGCACTTATTTCTCAGTCTTTAACATAACCTGATTGTTCATAAGTCCCATGGTAGCAGTTTTAAATTTTATTTTTTATCTTATCAAATGACCTGGAAGATCAGCAGAAGCCATATTGACTCATTTTTCCTCAACACCATGTATTTATTTCAGCATCTACATGAAAAGCAAGGAACAGTTAAGCTTTTCAGAACTGTGATCTTTTCAGAAACGCCATTTGTGATCAAATTCCAAAAGTCTATCCAGTATTTGCGGACAGTATATAATCCATAAAATGGTATATATCTACTGAAAAAATAAGTCCTTTTTCATAAAAATTAATAATAAAAAAAATAAAAACAAGGATGTTGATTGTATATATGGAGCAGTAGCCAATAAGGAACCACTATTCAGCACTAAATGTCACACAGCCATGTCTTTCATCCTACCATATTTGCAGAATACAATACAGTATTGCAGAAAAAAACCCCATAAATCACAAAAATATATTTTACATTAAAAATCTACAGAAAGTGCTTTTCAGAGAACAAGTACATATTATTTGTAATAATTATGGCTCTAGTGTGAATCTCAATGAAGTCAGCCCAAAAAAATGTATTGTCTTAAATTGAAATCAAGCTCTTCTAAAGGGGTGACCATACTGCCTTCTGAATCCCACATCACTTTGCCACAGCCATCCCCCATGCCAGGGCTATGGCAGCAGGCTGTCCTGATGCACAGGATGCTGGCTAACCTCAAATCCTGCCTAGGAAGCGACAGGCAGCTGTGTCTCCCTGGGTACCAAATGCATGCCCAGGCCACTGCTACCCTCTTGCTCGATAGATTCATCTCCTGTTGTGAAGAAAGCCAAATAAGTGATGAGCTATTTGTTTAAACATTCAAGAATAGCTGTGTGGCTGATACATCTTTAACCTTCTATGCCAGATTTCACATTTCAAAATTTAATATTGTTGGTGCACCTAATTTTTAAAAACCCAGTATATAATCCTTTAAAATACAGCATCCATGTGAGCTGGGGTGAATACATCTAGAAGAAGTAGAAAAGCAGAGAACACTGTCAGATGAAAGGATATTCTAAATTGTCCATCCAAAAAAAGGGAAAACAGAAATCATCTTTGGGAAGAGTCTGAGCCAAGAAATGTACAAAGTGACCTCCAGAGGTCCTTTCCAACCTAATTTACTGTATGATTCTATGAAAACCTAGTTGTAAATTGGATGCATAAACAGAAGCTCGATTCATTCGTATCTTCATTGCAAACAAGGATATATTTGTGGTGAACAAATCTAATCACAGTATGAGCCCATAGGGAACCTGACTGCAAAGGCTGTGAGGCTGTTCAGTCATCATGTAAGACCACAGGGAAACCAGATGTACCAGGATTCTCCCACTGTGTCTAGTGAAACTCAATCCCTGAGGCATTAAAAGGTTATGGAAAAAAGGGAGAAAATGCAACACATGTACGCTAATCCTCTTTTCGGAGTGGGATTTTTAGAGATGGGTTTATGGGGCTAGTACTGTACTCCAAATGGAATTCAACTGCTTCAGTGTAAAGCCCCAAATGTGAATTATGTTAACTCCTGCCCAAGTCAACATTTTGAAAATATTATTTGACAGCCAGAATAAAAGACCTTGTTGCACATGGAGTTCCCATTGGCATCAGTGGGAGTTTAGGACAAGGTCAAATACAAAATACAGGTTTGGATGCAGCAGATACGTTGGTAGGATGGAGGGGTCCCTGCATTTGACCAGAAGTGCACCTTGCACCAGATGGTGCTCATTGGGAACTGCAGCCACGTTAGTCTCCATCTACATCTCTTTCCTTAGAAAAATATTAGCTGAATTATTTATTGTGATAACTGAATGCCAAACTTTCATCTGGTTTAAAAACAGCCTGAAGTTGCTGAAATCAGTACAGTCATCCTGATTTAAATTCATTTTGAACAGAAAACACAAGAGGCTTCATTCTGACCTTGCACCAGCCCTTATACTTCTGTGTAATGCAGTAGAATTATTCTTGATTTCCATTTATGTGAAAATCTAATTGGTTCTTAAAATAGATTCTGTCTTTTTTTTTTCTCTCAGTCTGCTACCAGTAAATTATTTGACCTACATCTTAATAAATATTAGAAAAAAAAATTATTCTCCCCACTCTTATTCCACAAATACACTTTAGAACTTGTGTATTCAACTTAGATGACTGTTTTGCCCCCGCCGCAGGATTTATCAAGAAAGGCAAAGGAAAATCCACAAGTCAACCCACTGTCAGGGACACCATGCTAATATAAAGTGCCTCTTTGCACACTTTTAATGTATGTGTGCCATACATGACTGATGTACATCTGCTTACCTTGCTCCCTTGTTGTTCTTACTATTTCAGTAATAAAAGCAATCTGTGTTTGTGGCAAACTGTTCCCTAGGAAATCCTTTCACCTAGTCTACATGAGGTTCTAAGTATTAAATAAGAACTTCATAGATTTTCTTTTCCAGTCCAAAAGTAACACTGGAATCCCAGTAAAAAGGATTACATGCTCTCAATTTCAGAAGGGCCAGCAAGGAAATTATTATAGCTATAGATAGAAATGTAAAGGGCTAGAAATCTGAAATTTCATGAGTTTTGCCAGAGGTTTCTTGCTTAACTCCCAACAGATTTAATGGGAATTAAGAATTAAAATCCCTTCTACTTCCAAAGGGATACTGACCTTCCAGTAGTGAATGTAAAGCATGTGATCACTTTACGTACACTACCAAAATAATCTGAAATTGACTGTACATAATAATTACCAGTCTGCTGCCTTAATGTATCGTAATGTCAACTGTTGTAACTCAGGACAATGAAAGTTGCACAAATCAGTGTAAAATGCAAGCTTTGGGAAATAAATGTCCTAGAAACAGGGTAGAGGCACTGACAGACATACCTTAAATGTACTCTTTCACGCAGTAGTAGCTAAGCAATTTGGTCAGTAAGAATTCTGTGTCCTGGTACAGCACTGGGTTTTTGTTTTTTCATTATCTGGTGTTGCATCCCCACTTTCCTTTTGTCCTGTGCTTCAAAAGCTACAACCTGGTCTCACAAGAAATATATTCTAAGGAAATAAACTTTATGAGTGAAAAAAAGTGGTTTTCATTTTTTAAACAGTTAATCCCTGTCACCTGCTTACAGGAACTATTTCTGTTCTTATTTCAAAGGCAGAGAAAGATATAGCTTTTATGAAACTGGGACATTTGTAAAGAGTATTATAAGTATATATATTTCTTTAAACTTACTATCAAAGTAATAGAAACCCATAAACTACACTGGTTCCAAAAGTTCCTTCTAGGATGCTAACACAGAACAGACCAGAACAAATCTCTCACCATCCCCTAGTAGAGAGGCTTAGGAAATCCTTTCTCAAAGCTGCTATATAATGCACTTTTTTTCACATCACAGCATACCTAAGCCTTAAACCATAATGCTGAGTCAAAGTCTACTAGACTTGTATCTCTTCCTTCATTTTAGCACTTGGAAGTTCAATGTTAAAGTCTCAACATATTCTTAGTACAAGCAATTATTCATCCTCTTACTCTTCTTGTATTTTTCAATTTCAGAAGCCCCCAGGCATGAATTAACATGTAGGCTTTTTACATTAAAAAGAAGCATTTTGCTTTCTGCTTTGAAAGTGTATCTGCTCATTAGGAACCACACTTGAATAACCATACCCCCAATTTACAGATTTTTAAGTAAAGGTTAAAGATTTTAAGGGTTGAAAACCTACCTCACCTTAAAATAGTTTTTGTTTAAGTCTGTTCATAATTGTATTTCAAGACTGCCAAGTATACCAGAAGTCTGAGAGTTTCATAATTAAGGCCTTTACTTTCACTCTCTCCAATTTCTCACTGTATCCACCGAAGGTTATCCCATCTCTATCTACTGTCTAACTAGGTTTGCCTAAATTGGTCAAAAATTAATTTGAATCTAGCCTTGTTATTCCACTAATTTCATGTTTTCAACTCTCTCTGTCTGGCTGTGACAGCAGAAAAAAACTTCTTACATTCCTGCTACAAGTTTTTCTTCTGATTTCTTATGTCTTACTCCAGAATGGTCATTAAATTACTTTCCCTTTTTTAACTTTTGCTTCTCTTCCCAAGATGTGATTCATGTTTTGGTAACTAACCTATATGGGAATATAAATCATTCTGAGCAATTGCCAGCTCTTTATGTCTGAAGGCCATCCATCTGATTTCAGCTTGCCGTCATTTCATTGTGTTCCATGGTTGGCCTTGTGGCAGTGTCTTTTGAAAATTCAGTGCACTAAAAAGGCTAGGAAAAAAGAAAGAACTTTCTTTTCATCAATATAGAGCATGCAGGTTGAAACAGATATATCTTGACAACCCATAAATTCAAAGAGAATTCATAAGTTTTGCATAAACTCTTCAAATTGCCACTGTTTTGTTATGCATGCATATCTATGAAGAGATATTATACATAAGAGAGAGATACAGTATATCAACTAAATGTTCTGTTAGCTTTTGAAGCATTACATTAATACCAAATTTACAATGCAGCACAGAATTACACAACAGGTATGTTTTACTTGTTTACTGCTGGTACTGTTCTGAGAGGAGCTGGTGTGTTGACTCATTAAAAGAGCACTTTTTTGTCCACATACATATCTCAGATTAGGCAAAACAGATTAATATTATTTCAATCTCTTATTTCCACATTTTGTTTTAATAATGGAGAACAAATAAGTACGGGGAGACAATAAAATTATGCAGTGAGGAACTGTAAGACCTGAAGAGGTAGTTTAATTATCTAGAACATGACTTCAGCAGAATCCTTCAAAAAAGGACCCAGAAATCCCTCACTGCAGCACCAGAAAAACTTATCAGTGCTAACTTTTCAATTGACATTTGATATTTTCCCTTTAAACTTTAGGATGCAAACTTTCCTTTCACATACAGAACTGACTAAGTGTGCAGTACAGAATCCCAGTGGTCCAGATGTGACACAGAGCATAACCTCAATGTCTTGCTCCCAGCAATGTCCCTGCCAAAGTCTGACCTGAGTGCTGTGTTCAGATAAGGTACAGCAGCAGTAGTGAATGCCCCAATGCTGCAGGAAATACAACTTTTTTTCCACCTAAGTACTTACTGACATTGCACAAAACAGAAGATCTGGAATTCAAGCCCAGTCTCCCAGCTTCAAAAAACGTTCTCTGAAGTACTAGACAGTACAGTCCTGCAAAACATGGTTTCCTGTTTATCCTGGATTCTCCAGCTATTAAAATGCAAGAGCAATGAGAGAGAGAGAGTGGGATGTGGGCAAAAGAGACTGACTTCCATGTTTGCTGCTGAGGATACCTGCCCCTTAGGGCAAGATCTGGGTCCTGGTCTCAGCTCCATAGCCTGACATTATGTAATCAATGAGGAAAAAAAGCAAAACCAACACTAAAATATCTATGTAGCTGGGACCAGATCCCATGCATTTCTCTTGCTAGCAGACTGTCTTATCTAGTACAGTGCAACCTCCTGATTCTGCTCAATGTTTCACTCTTCTCTTTAAATACCACACTCAAACATTGCCTGACCACATGCAAATACTAGTCCAATTTAGCAAAAGATACTGCCATTTGCTACAGTTAAGCATGACTAGTTTTGCAGGTGACATTTCAAAGAAAACACTCATTCTTTTATACCTCCATGAAACAGGCAATGCAGTAGTAAATGAATATTTACAGTTTTAGGGTTACATCAGAGATGCATTCATGCAGCTCCTCCTACCATGCCCTCACAGTGCTGTTCTGATAGTTTCTGCAGAATTTAAACTGTTGTGTTTCTTAAAAGGATTGACCTACCTTTACTGAGAAACTGTTCCCTGCATCCTCACAAGCATAAAATCTTGAAATTATTTCTCCTTATTCTACATATAAATAAGAATATTTCATGCTTAATATCCAACAAACTGACAAAATGGGACCATGGCATAAGGTTGTAGATATCAAATTATTTGCAGTGAACAGTTAACAGTTGATCTGACATGATTATCCAAAACTATTTTCACTTTCTAGATCATAAGACCTAAAGCTTGGTAGTGAAACATATTCATGGTAACTGCTTGCAAAACCAAGCACCTCCCATTACAAATTTCACCCTCCACCTCACATTACAAATTTGACTCTCCATTGTCTCAATCTTGGCATTCAAAGCAATTATCATTTATCAGTATACCTTTTAAAACTATTTATATTTTCTTTACAGAGCTTTACATCAATCCAGAGTCATTACACAGTACTATATAATACACACATATATATACATACATATCATATCTATACATAAATACATAAAATGTGTACACTGTATGTGTTATCTTAAAACTTGAACAATAGGTTTGTAGGAAGGCTAATGCCTAGATGTGAACTGGTCATATCAGCAACAAATAAATATTTCTTACATTGACACTGTTAATTTTTGTCCCTAAGCACAGCCTAAAAGACAGCTTTGAAAGATGTCAGTGACAGTTATCCTATTTTATCCTATTATTTTTAAATCCCCCCTCAGTATATTGCTAGAAATAGAAAATTCTATTGTCAAATAGTCTCTGTAATCCTACAACATACTGTCCATGGTTCACCTCTAACCTACCTTAAAGATAGCAGAAAATGGAAGTATTTATGTATCTCAGCTCTACAAAAATGATTGATTTGACATATATCCCTATGCACTGATAATAGTCATGCAAATAATTCCATGAGCAGAGGAAGAAACGGTGCAGTAACTGCAGCAGAGGCAAGAGGAGCTCAGCAGTGTGGCTGTGGATGGGTTTGGTACTTAACTGGTCAACAGGATGTGCAGCCTGTCACAAAACCAGCATGGTCTTTGCTATCTGCCATTCTGCCCTGGACACAGAAACCACAGTGACATATCCAGGGTCCTGTTCAGCTGCACAGCTGAGCGTAGCCAAGCCTGGTCACCAAGTCACCAAACGAGAAAGGGACTAGAACTCCCGGCCATGGCCAGTTTTGAACAGCAGATGAATCACTGTATACTGAAGCCTCAGTTACAGACCAAGGTCCCTAGGGAGGTGTGGCCAGTCTGAAACTGGAGGCCAGCCAAGGGAAAAAGGTAAACTCTAGGACAAGCAGCCAACACCTACAAAATTTATAGGAACCTCACCTGCCTCTGAGACCTCTCTGCTCACGTATCAGACTTCACTAAAATCAGCCTTCAGGTTTAAAAGAGAAGGAAGGGAAGAAATATGTGTAAATTCACCTAGCCATTATATAGCTTTATGACAGAAGGTATATGAAAAATAATGAGCCATAATCACTCCTTTCATTAGCCCCCAACTACATGCTAACAATCTCTAGTGAACCAACAGCACTAAAAGGGATGGGAGAAAAACCTGCTAACCCAGCAGTCCCCCCAGCTAAAGAATATTCTACACATATCCATATATGCTGGAAAACTATGACAGAGCATGGGATAGACTAGGTTTACATAACAGGTAAAGTTATGTGCATCTCACATGAGTCTTTTGGACAAAGCTCAGCTGAAAGAAGTCATTTTTCCCCCGTCTCTCAAGCATTTTCAAGTTTGTCTCTCAAGGCAAGCATTCTGTTCTGTAATGTCACTAACCCCATTCATTTTGCTGCACAGTGTTCCACTGGTGACTATAATGGTGATAGGAAAAATGTGTTCCTGAATGCTGTGATTGGCACTGTTAATGACCATGACACTGCAGAGCTGCTCTGTGCTTCAGCAGGGTTAGCTGATTTCAAGACCTGAATTTCCATTTAGCAAGATAAACCAGAAGTATTGTATAGCTGTGGGAAAGCATTTTACTGAAAATCAAATGTGAAAATCACACAGACAAAAGGACTATAAAAGATAATTCCTGAGAAGGGGTGAGGTGCACAAAAAACACAAACTACTTTGTTTAAAAGAAAATCTACAAGCTTTCTAGAGCTAACAGACAACACTTCTAAAATCACTGTAACACTGTAGTAAATTAACAGAGCTTTCCATGTTAGTGGTCCTGAGGTGCTGGCTTGCATTGACAGCAAATCTTTTCTTGTATGGCAAGCTCCCCTTCTACCCAAAAGTCATTGATACAGTGCCATAAGGTAAGATAGGGGAGCAGCTCTTGAAGAGGCCAAGGTTGTTTAGCCATGCATCAGAAACAAAACATCATCAGCGTGGCCCTGGGTCAGTGCTCCCAATTCAACTTCTAAATTCTGGAATACTTTCTACCTGTTTTTCACCAGATTGTTTTCATATCATTTGTTAGAGAAGCCTCACGCAAAAATCATGCTTTTCACCCATGGTGATATAGTCATGAATTCCTAATGTGTTCAGCTGCTTTCAAATATTTTGGTTGTTGAATTGTAGCACTGTGATGTATTTGCATTACCGTATGTCATGCAGAGAAAAACAAATAGTGAATGGAATGTATTTTCAGTGGTTGAAAGACATATTTTATTGTAGATTATACTAAAGGACCTACAATTAATTGGATTAATTAAACAGCAGATGAAAATACATTAAATAAATGAATCACTATTTCTGCAAGACCATTCCGTGTGTCTATGCATATGCTTCAACAAATCCCATCTACAAGATTTGTAAGGAAAGTATTCTCCCTCCTCTTCCACATTCAATTACCAAAACACCAGCATGTTTCTAGCATAGAAAGAGAGTGGAGAGACTGGATATAGCAGTAACTTTACTAAGTTTGATTCACATTCTCTTGATGTTCTGGCAAGAGGTTCTTTCTCCTACCTAGGCGTGCAGGTAAAAATAGTCTTCCTGAGGTCTGCAGCTGAGGGTCCTGCTGTAGGCACAGTTACTGAGGCATCTTTACAGTGCTGCCCATATTAACTAAAAACTGTTGATGGAATAAGAATTTCAGTGATTCCCACTAACAAAACTGCAAGTTCAGAATAACTCACATTAAAAGACTTGTTATACAGACACATAAGATAGTGCCTACCCTCCACCATGAAAAAAATCTAACCAAACAACCCAAAACTTGAACTAAACAGATTGCATAAAGATTACATTTTGAATATTACATTATTTATATATTTGCATGGAGAGATCCAAGATGAAACTATTAGAAAAATACTCTTGAGTATTCTCAACCATTCAAAAATACTATCACAGAAAATGTATCATCTTGAAACTACATCTTCAGATACTGTGAAGTTCCTTTTTCTTCCTTTTATGAAGTTCCACCATTGATCTACATCACTGTGGATGTGACTGGCTATCTTTTTTAAGTCATTTGTTATCACTCATCCTTGGCCATGAAAACAAGCACTTCAGTAATTCTTCAGCACAATACAATACATATGTGGTGCACAAACAACAGAGACAACACACGAACCTTTCTTTGACTCACTAACACTCTCTTTTCTCTTTTTCCCTCTAATCATATATGTAAAACCACCATTTCTGAAGTCCAGCATTTTAAAAATGTATCTTATTTTTTTGCAGGCACAAATAATTAGCAGTGCAATTTAACATTGCTAATTACCCATGGCCACCGTTAAGTTCACTTGCATTTTTAACTACCTGATATGCAAGTGAAGTAAAGTAATTCCATGTCCACACTACCTAAACTGCACAATAACTGAACTTAACACTGCAACACTGATGTCGCAGTTTATCTACAAAACCTAAATGCAAAAGATGTGTCCAGTTTTTCAAATGCAGTCCTAGTGAACAAACTGGTGAAAGGTATTTAGAAGTCTAAGGATATAGGTAAGTAACTAAAGGGATTTTTAGAAGCATATAGGTGCCTTACTCCTATTAGAGTAATTAGAGTTTTTCTTTGCAAGACAAAGCATTTTTCAGATGTTTGGCAGATAAGTTTTTTTGTATTTAAACCTTCATTTATTCCTGAGTAAAAGTGCAGCATAGATCTACTTTTAAGAATGAAAATTAATTTTCAAAGGGAACTATGAAATATTTTTTTTAAATACTGAATTAAATGTTTTTGAGAAATATTTATAAAACATCAGAGGATCTGGCTAAATGCTAACATTAAAAATATAATTATTATCCATAAGAATTGTTATAGTCACATGAATGCAATTTTGTTGTAGGTGAAAACATGCATCACTGAGGGAGAGACCACCGAAGAGATTTTCAGTGTGGGGTGAAATTTATGTTTGTGTTGAGAGCCAACCCAGGATCCAGACACTGCCAACAAATGTCTTTACTCTGAAAACACTTTACTAAGGATAAGAACCAAATATATTGCAGGTGACATTCTCTATTCTGCAGGGGTCCTACACAGGTCTCTGTATTATATAAGTCCTCCTTAAATACTGTTCAAAGTTGCACAAATCTACTGCACGGGCAAGAAAGTTCCCTTGAAAAAATTCCTTGAGCCCATTGAAAAGGATACACTTTAGTAGCATCTATCACAGTTTCTCAAGCAATATATAAATCTTGTGCTGGCCTCTGCACAGGAGTAGGCACACCTTGTAGATTATTTCTCCTGTGTTGTAGAAATATTGGAAAATCCTACAGTGCTTAAATTCACATTATGCAGAATGGGTTGACATTGCATATATACAAATTCCAAAACAGTCAGTAAACACATTAATTACTCAAATGTTTTACTATTGACAACTTCTGGCCCCATGCTGAAATCCTCATTCCACTGAAATGATTGAGACATTACTGACCTTAGTGAGGACAATATCTCAACCCATCTTTTCAACTGTAATCATTAGCCTTTCTTCTAATGCAATCTCTACCTCAGACTCCATTAGTGAGATTTCTCAGTGTCAGACTTCTCAAAACCCTCTCCCATTCTGAGGAAAAGGTTCAAAAACCATGGGAATCATGCAGCATCCTCACCTGGTTCACAACTGTGAATTTCAAGGCACATATCCTCAAGAGAAATAGATGGCAACTACCCCAAATTCTGCTTACACACCAACAAATTCCTCTGTGATAGTATTTAACTGTGCCCCATGTCTGCACTCAAGTTCCTGGCTCCTTGGCCACGTGCACCCAAGCATCACCTCACAGGAGAGAACTGCCCAGACCTGCAGATGATATCAAAGACTGAGAATATCAAAGTAGGATTCTCCAAAAGGATGATCTTGATCTGGGAATGAATTTAGTGGATCCAATTCACTAAACAGTGTTACTTGGTCACTCTTGAACCGTACCTAATTTGGAGAAAAAACCTAAAGACTTGGAATTCAGAATCCTCAGTCACCACCAACAAAGCTGAGTATTTCACCAGTTATTTTCTTGGCCATGATACTTAAATAACTCAAACAGGAGAAAATTAAAGAGCTCTGTGCCACAACTCTCAAGAACTTCATAGTAGAGTTGTCCAAACCTGGAGATGGTTCTCATCTTTGATCTAAATCAGAAAATCAGTGAAATTGTCTTGTCTCTCTCATTCTCTAGTGAAAGTTCTAGTCAGTCTGCTGCTAACTCCAATAAGGTATATGAACCCTCTTGTTCTTGTGATTGTACTTCACTTACACTCTCTTCTTCTACCCTTTCTTCATGGGGCACAGCAGTACACAAGTATGAAAAGAAAAAAAAAGTCAAGGAAAGATATTTATTTCTCTAAGAGTAATCCCTTCTTCTGGTATGCTTGTTTGGGACCATGCGTCCCCTGTGTTTTGAAGCCTCCTTTGTGTTGCCTTCAGTGTTACCCCCCTTATATTGTGTAGTGGACAATTTATTCAAGATTCAGGATCCTTCCTTGTGCCAAAACGCCAAGAAATTCTTCTTGGCTACCCCTAATCCACTCACTATGCAACTTGGGCTGTCTCACATTTTTTTTTTCTGAACCTTTCATATCTCTAGTCCAGCTGTTTTGAAGAACTAGTTAGCACAGACCTCATCACCTGTCCTTACAGATATCTCTTCTCCCTGCCTTCCAATTGTTCTTGCTTTCTGAAGCCATCTTTTTCTGACATCTGCCTTCACCTTCCAGATTCTCAGCCCCATGACTCTTGGATATTTTCCCCCTACATGGAGGACGTGACCTGCTACCTATGCAACAGTTTAACACAGCATTGTGTCACTCCACTCTCTTACTTTGCAACAAAGGTTTCTCTTGACTGACACTACCCTACAACAAACGGAATGGAGTTCAAGCCATATGATGGACTTCAGATTTGTGACTCAGAATGAGATAATCTGCTCCCTAATGCATATCTTTCTCAGTGATTTCTATGACAGGAAATTAACTTTGTTATATGGTGCTTCAATCTAGATGTCTACATTTTGTTGAACAAAATTATAACACTTGTTCTCAGGTTACGCCTGTGATGACAAATGGATTTATGCTGAACTGGTGGTTGAACACTGAATGAATTCTGAAGTTCACAGGTTACTTCTAAGCAGTTTGTTACACGTCTGAAAGGACAGCAAGTTTTAAAATGTTATATAGCAACATAATTTCGTAACATCTCTAAAGAAAGCCCAGACAGAAAAAAAGTTAAAACCGGCGGCACTGGATCTATTTTATGGCAATGATGATTGTGTTGCATTGTTCACTCCTAACAAAAAATCATCATTCTTACACATACCAGAGTGTAAGAATAGGCCCTGACCATGACCATACTACAGTCATTCAGTACCATATACTATAAATCTTCCTAATCTTGCATTGCAAATGTTTCATTTCCATGCATGGAATTTGGAGAACTCTATATTACAGAGGCCATTAAAGCTATTTCCTTGCCCCTCACATTTTAAGAATGACTTCAAAGATCATCGTTCATGTCGCTGCGGGTACATACATTTAACAACAAAGAAAGGAGGGGTGTCTGCACAGCTTAGGTGATTGCAACATGAGAAGTGCAACTTGAAGTAGTAACTTTAAGAACCACCCAATTTTTAAAATTGCTAACCCCTGCCGCCCCAAAGATGAGCACCATCATGTCCTCATAATTATGTTTGCAGAAAAAATTTAAAATTGTGTGGCACCTGAGCTTTGTGTCAGTTTTCTGCCTAAGAATAAATTTTATCTGAAACAAGTCACATGGTTGAAGTAGTGTGATGTTGGTTTTAAATACGTGTTATTTTCCAGTGGCTGAAGACCTCTAGGCTTGGTCAGGCTGCTACTGAAACTAATTTTGTGGTTTGGCAACCAATTCCAATGCCTTTTAGCGGGTGTCAAAAAAAGAACCCAAACCTGACAACAGCCTTAAAAAATGCCTGTAGTCTACTAACGGTCTCACGGATGTGACACACATTATGAATCAACCCTATAAATCTGTCCCACAGAAGGATTTATTCTGGCTTGAACGGAAGCTCTCAGCGAAGAAGTTCCTCAGGATCCAAATCTCTCGACCCAAAACAGGCTGTTCCTCAACTGCCTTGCAGCCAAAGCGAATTACTCTTGGGGCACGGCTTTCATGTTCCCACTTCTCCAGGAAAAACTTCCACACAAACCGAAGAGGCGGGAGGGCGGAGGGATCCCAGTCCTTCCAGCTTCCTCCTGGTTTTGCCACGGTGGCACCAGCGAGGGTCAGTGCCGGCGGGTGCGGGGGCCGGCGGGAGGCCCCTGCGGCGGCCCAGGCTACAGCCCGCCGCCTCCCGGCGCCGCCGCCCCGGCCCACCGGCCCGCNCTGCCGCCCTGCGCGCCGAGGGGGAGCGCGGGCCCTGCCGCGTTCGGAACGGGCTGACACCAGATTCACCGCCGCCGCCACGCAGCGAGCGCGCTGACAGCTCTGCGCCGGCTTCGGGCTGCGCGTCGGGAAGCTGCTCCACGGGCTGCCGGGGGAAAGGTGCGGTGTCCTCACGGCCCCGCGGCGAATGCGCCCTCCGCGAACAACGGCACTTGTTAAGGAGCCCTCCCTGGCTCGGGGGTCAGGAAGAAGGAATTCACCGGGTGGGAATCGGGAGGAAGGAAAACGAGCCACGAGCGGGAGGATCAAGCAGCGGCAGCTGAAGAAACCGCCCGGTCCCTCTCCTGACAGGCTGCGACGCGCAGCGCGGCGGGCGCTTCCAGACCCCCGTCGTAAGCGAATGGGGCGGGAGGGGGAGCCCAGAGGCATAAACAAGGAGCGCAGGACCTAATTCCTTCCCCTCCCTTTCCTCACTGGCTTGCCCAGGCTCGCCAATAAATCCAGCTCGGCTATACATCGCGATGGGAACGTGCTGCCAAGGAGGCTGCCTTCCCGTCGCTGAGGATGCTGCCTTCCCCTCACTGAGGAGGCTGCTGCCGCCGGGGCTGCCTGCACACCACTGAGGACGCCGCTGCTGCCGCCGAGGTTGCCGTGCCCTCTCTGAGACAGCAGCAGCTGCTGCCGCCGAGCCTGCCGTGCCCTCATTGAGGCGGCCGCCGCCGCTGCGTTACAGGGAGAGATTGTGGCGCTGCGACAGGGGAGGACGGGGCTCGGCGCGCAGGGGGGAGGCGCGGCGAGCATGCGCCGCCCGAGCCACTGACTGGATCCTCAGCCAAGGTACCGAGGCAAAAAAAAAAAAAAAAAAAAAAAAAGGGAAATTAAAAAAAAAAAAAGGATCAAGGAAAAGGATTGAGAGAAAGAAGAATGAATGACGGTAGAGGAGAATAGGAAAGACCGCCAGGGTAAAGCAGCCCCCGGTCGGCGGGAAGGAGCAGCTCTGGCATGTGGGGATCTCCGGCACCAACAGGTAGGAGGAGAGGGGCTGGGGGCGCCGAGGGCTGCCGCGGCTGCAGGTGCGTGCTGACAGGGCTCTCCCTCTCGGGGGTGCGGGGCTTATTTCCAAAGAAGGGGCATGATGGAAGCCCTCAGAGACAATGCCTCTTCCGCTCTCCCCAGCTCCCCGCCGCGGGGGGCTCTCGCACGGCTCCGGCAGATGCGGCTGATGCCAGGCAGCGGCAGCCGGGCTGCCTTGCAGCGCGGCGCAGCCCAGCCCTGCACGGCCGGGCGCGGGGAGCAGCTGTGGCCGTGAGTGCGTGTGTCAGCGGCCGTGTGAGTGTGCCAGCAGCGGCGGTGGTGTGAGCGTGTGTGCGGGCTGTGTGTGCGGAGGCAGGGCCGGCCGCCGCGGGGACAGCTCCACGGAGGAGGGGGAGCGGCGGGGCTGGCGGGAGGGGGGAGGGGGAGCCTGATTTCATGGTTTTAAAACGATGCCATGATCTGATCAGCCTCTGTTTACACAGCAGCAATCAGGCTCTTTTGTGGACGGTAAGAATGGAAGGATTTTGCTGGGATTCAGTGGGAATATCCTTTCTACACCCGAGGTGGCATAGGAAACACTTCGTGTGAATAACGAAGGAGCCTGATCATGCCTGCTGTGGCTCCTGTCCCTGGCTCTGGAGGGAGAAAAAAGAAAAACAAAACAAAACAAAAAAAATAAAAGCAGCAACAGACAGCTCTTTATTTTATTTTATTGCATGAAATGTGTTCTGGTACGATTCACTGGGAGGATTAACGGGAATCACGGAGCCCTAATTAGCAAAAAAAAAAAGAAAAAAAAGAAAAACAACCAAATAAAAAAAAAAACCCAACAATTTATATGTTTATTTAAGCATAACCAAAACTAGCTCTCCCGAAAGGGTGGGCATTATATCTTGGCTGTGCTGCCTATTTTTGCTCAGTATTTACACTGACCGTTGCTTATTATGAATTATGTCGAGGCTTTAACGATTTGCATTAAAGCACGGGGGAAGGGGGGGAGGCCGGGGGGGACGACACCCTAAAGCATACTGCTATCGACTGTCTAGATACCTGTTTATCTAAAAGGCTAAATGATAAAATTATTGTTTATAGCAGGAAGGGAGGGGGATAGTGAATACTGTTTCTCTTACAAAATGCATAAACTAACACTGTGTGATTAATGTGCTTTGGTGACTTGGGTTAAAAAACATAAATTCTGCGGGGTTTCTTTGGGTGTGATCCATATCAACACAGCAGTTGCCTCTTAAAACATTGACAAATACTGTAGCCATGAAATAAATGTAGGTAATGTCAAAATATCAGCAGTCTTTGGGGTTTCTTTAAAAAATATGTCAGTGATTAACTCTTGGGCTTGCAAACTGGGAATCTTTTGATTCATAAAATCTCTGAGGCTTTAACTGTGAAATTATATGTGCTACCAAATATAAGGGGCACTGGTCAGTTGTGAAACTGTAACAAGCCAAATCTGCCAATAGTCAATTATACTAAATAGTCAGTAAAAAAAAAAAAAAAAGCCTCATGTTTTTTAAAAACAAACAATAGTACTCAAATTTACAACTTCGTTTGGTTCTCCATAAATTAACATCTTTGCTAGCACTTTCTGATATCATTTTGTGTTAACTTAAGAACTGATAGCTCGATTTTTTTTCAGATATTTTGATGGCATGACAAATCAGAAAGAAGAGGATGTACTGTATGACTAGACACAAGATCAGTTCTGTTTGTGGATTACATTTTCAGTAAGATGTATGGATCTATTTTTTCCTTGTTCTTAAATATAGATCATGAGACTTGACTGAGGCAATATACATATCATCCATCCATCTATGGCGAACTACAGCCATGCAGCTGACAACATTTTGCAAAATCTCTCTCCTTTAACAGCTTTTCTGAAACTGACTTCACTGGGTTTCATAATAGGAGTCAGTGTGGTGGGTAACCTTCTGATCTCCATTTTGCTAGTCAAAGATAAGACCTTGCATAGAGCTCCTTACTACTTCCTGTTGGATCTTTGCTGCTCAGATATCCTCAGATCTGCAATTTGTTTCCCTTTTGTTTTCACCTCGGTAAAAAATGGCTCTACGTGGACGTATGGGACTCTTACTTGCAAAGTGATTGCCTTTTTGGGGGTTTTGTCCTGCTTTCACACTGCTTTCATGTTATTCTGCATAAGCGTCACGAGATACTTAGCTATTGCCCACCACCGTTTTTACACGAAAAGACTGACCTTCTGGACTTGTTTGGCTGTTATCTGTATGGTGTGGACTCTCTCTGTAGCCATGGCTTTCCCCCCAGTTTTAGATGTGGGCACCTACTCATTCATTAGGGAGGAAGACCAATGCACTTTCCAGCATCGTTCCTTCAGGGCTAATGATTCATTGGGATTTATGCTTCTTCTTGCCCTTATCCTCCTAGCCACACAGCTTGTCTACCTCAAGCTGATATTTTTTGTTCACGATCGCAGGAAAATGAAGCCAGTCCAGTTTGTTGCAGCAGTGAGCCAGAACTGGACTTTTCATGGTCCTGGAGCGAGTGGTCAAGCAGCTGCTAATTGGCTGGCTGGATTCGGAAGGGGTCCCACACCTCCAACCTTGTTGGGAATCAGGCAAAACGCCAACACCACAGGCAGGAGGAGGCTACTGGTTTTAGATGAATTCAAAATGGAGAAGAGAATCAGCAGAATGTTCTACATCATGACATTCCTCTTTCTGACCTTGTGGGGTCCCTATTTGGTAGCCTGTTACTGGAGAGTTTTTGCAAGAGGGCCTGTAGTACCTGGGGGATTTCTAACGGCCGCTGTCTGGATGAGTTTTGCCCAAGCTGGAATCAATCCTTTTGTCTGCATTTTCTCCAACAGGGAGCTGAGGCGCTGTTTCAGCACAACCCTTCTTTACTGCAGAAAATCCAGGTTACCAAGGGAACCTTACTGTGTTATATGAGGGAGCATCTGTAAATCTTTAGCCTTGTGAAACACTACCATTCTCTGCTAAGCAATTGTGGCCTGTAGCCATGTCTTGAGGAGAAAATCAAGAATGGGACGTCAGCAGCTGTAAGGATTTGGGCAACATTCTGCAGTCTCTGCAATAGCTCACCTCTAATCCTGTTTTAAACCTAAACATGTTCCTGCTGACCACTGCTGAAGGTTTGTAATTAAGAACAAAGGACTGAACTACTGCCCTGAATTCCTTTATGTGGTTGAAATCTAGATTATGAAAGTAGCAGGTGCTAAGTATCAGTGCTAAATGCTGTGTATATCACTACGTAAAATAAGAACATCAAAAAGATTAGCATTGGACATCTTAATAAATTAAGTTGATATGAGGTTAATGTGTTGATAAAACTAATTTTAGACATCTGAAGACCTTTAAAACATTTCATACAATTATTATTTTGCAAAGACTGAAAACTGGGGACTCAAGTACTGTAACTGATTAAAGATGTGCCATGCATTATTGGATTATCACACTTACAAATCTGTTTGCCTTGTGAGTAAGTTTTGGGGAGCATTCCAAAGCAGTATTTTTGTTCAGATTTTGACTTTAATTTTTTTTTCTCCAAATATATTACTCTTTCTAATTACCATTTTCCTTAACAGTGAAATTACTAACATTTAACTGTATTCTGTGTTTTTTGCTGATTTGGTATAAAGTTTAATAGACTCTTATTTATATTTTTTAAAAAGCTAGATATCAGTCTGTTAGGCAACGTTAATGATAATATCCAGTCATAATTGAACAGTTATAATTATACAGAATAAACACATGTTGCCTTAAAGGGTTATCTAGTATCTTCCATTTTGTTTAGCATTGAAGCAAATAAGCAAGGAAAATTGAATCAATAACTCTGGTCAGTTGTTTGGGAGTGCATGAAAGATCACTTAGTCCTCTTTTTTCCTTTTTACTCCAATGGTTCCCAAAATCAATATGCACATCACTGGGATTATATGATTTTTTTCTAGGTGTGCCGCCCTTTCTAGTTTGTTCTGAGAAACACAGGCAGTTGATGTATGTTTATATTTTAAGACAGCTGTCATGGGGAGACCGCAGCCTTAGTATGATATCTTGCACAATTTGTGAAGCATTTATTCTACTGAAGGCACAGTCTTGTTTATATTTTCTGCACATTTTGGTGTATTGGTTGTTTTAAATTATTTAAGTTTTAACTTGTGAAAGCATATACTATGATTTCTTAGTATTTTAGAAATACATTAGAGTCTGTGAGTCTTTCCTTCTTTAAGATACAGATGTGTGGATTTCAATATAAAGTTGCATTTGCCAAAATTTACCTGTGTAGCTTGTTAATTTTCTTGGAATAAAATTTTACATTTTTCCAGTTATACAATTAACCTTTTTTATTTTGTCTAGTGAGCTAGCATGAAGTACTGAGAATGTAGCCATTATGAATTATTATCCTTTGCAGTCACTGTATTCCCAAACTGTAAATGCATGAATGATGGGGACCACAGGATTGATAAATGATATTATCTGCAGTAGCACTATTGTGTAGTTTATCATAATTACCCATCTATCTGTTTTAATATGTCAGTTATATTTAAAGTTACAACACAGTATTTGACATTAACTTCACAGTTTAATTTTGGAAAATGTGTATAACTGAAGCACAAAATCATGAGTTGGTCAGTCATAAAGAACACAGATTTTTCTTAATTTTGGGAGAGACAAGACTAGAGGTCTGAATTCAGTACTGGTATATCTTGTCCTTTGTTGTAGTTTTATGACCAGCAACTTAATGTATGCATACACAAGTAGCAGTCAATAATGGAAATGCTTAAATTTGTGTGATAACATTATATAACATATGCAACCATTCAGACAGTTGTGTCTATATGTGATCAGACAACTTGATCAAAGATTTGGTGAGCAATCTGACCTCACTTACACTTTTATACTGAGGTTGATTGGTGAGAGGCATGGCTTTATATACTGTGTTGAAACAGAAAAATTGCTAAAATAATGAGTCCTCATCAGTATAGGAATGTTTCAGAACGTAATTTGAAATGGGACCAATAAACTTCTACCAAAAGGACGTTTTTATTATGCTGAAAAAGGCTTTGAAATTAAGGTAGTTAAGCAATTGTCAAAGATAGAAGGAGTGAATAAAAACTGAATCGTATGTTGAGAAAAATTCTGAAAGTCATCCCACTTAAGTTTATTAAAAGGTTGATTGGCAATAACTTCAGTCTAATTTCTTTAAAATAGTAACCTTTACAAGGAACATTGATATTACATATTGTAATAAAGAAGTACATATAAATAAATTTGTAAATAGTGTATAGTTGTAGAAGTAGTCAGTTCTGAGGATTAGCCAGAAAATTTTCAACTATGAAATTTCAAAAGCTGCAAATCTGGGGCCTGACCTAACTCTTAATAAAGTCAGTTGGTGTTTTCCCATTAACTTCATTTGGAGCAGAAGCAGGCCCTAGCATTTCTATAGTGCTATACTTCTGAAATACTAAGAAGGCTGTATTTACTATGCAGTGGGAAATAAAAAAAATTAAATTATTTCCCTGGAAGTTTTGCAAGGAGCAACTGATGTAAATTAAAATAATAAACAGTAAACAAATCTGAAAGCAAATATTTTGATAAATGTTTTTCTTTTGATATGAATATAGTTCCTTTGGCTATATGACAATACTGTATTGCTACCTAAGAAAGGGCAGGTAGTTTTTATTAAGTGGATTTTTAAGAATATTGCCAGTAAGAAATCTTGTGACAGAAGTATTTTGTTTTATTTTTCTCCAGTGTTAAAAGGACAAGGGGATGTTCGGTGAAATTAAAAGCCAACATATAAAGTAGCATTTTATGCAATGTTATTACTCAGTGGAACACACTGATAGAGGATGTCAAGTAGTTTAGAGAGATTCCTAAAGAACTGAATGTATACATGAATTAAAGCAGTGCTTGCACTTTTTGCCATCAGTGTCATTTTGATCCTAGTCAGCATATCAAAACTAATGTATTAAGGTATAAATTCAAAGGAGCAAGAAGGTTTATTCCAATTCAGTTCACTGTTGTGTCACAGTATGGAGAGCCTTTTGCTTTCATTTCAGTACAGGAGTTAAGCTATTGCCAGAGCTAGAATACAGAGCTGGTAGATTAGTCCTTTCTTTTCAGAATAGCAAAGAATATCACAATATTTTTTATCTGCATTGATCTTTAATGTTCATGGGTAATGTTAAGTCAATAGTTTCAATTTTCTAATGAGAGAGGGAAAAAAAAAGAACAGATTTCCTGAAAAAAAGGCTTTCTGCCCTTTCCTTTCCTGCCCTCTGCTGCCCTGTGGCCCTTCAGCAGCCTCTTCATGAATCCTTCTACAAGAGCAAATGTTTAATACACTGAGTATTGTATTTCTCCTGCTCCTTGAGAAGTGCATCAGCCATTCCTCCTCCCCAGCAGATAAGCTCCTGCAGCAGCTTCCCAGGGTTTGTCAGTGTCTGGGTTCCCTCCCTGAGGATGGAGAGGCAGTGCCAGTTCCTTCCAGCTGCCTTTGTAGTTCATGGATCTCAGGGCACTTGGCTAGCACACTGTATCTCTGTCTTCTGCCTTTGCTCGTGAAGTAGATGCTGTTTATATCATGCAAACGAAAATGAGAATGGGGAGGGGGCAGCAGGAAACAACTTTCCCTCTCACAAATTTTTCACAAGGAAACCACTGTTTTTGTTGCGTTGCCCAAGAACACATTGTATTTTTAAAGCATAATCGGTGTTAATTACCCTCTAAATGAATAAAATGTACAGTTAGCCAATTAAGTCAAGGTTTTTGGTACAGCCAAAAAGTCTTATTACAAAATTGCTTTTTGTCAGTCACTAAGCCTTGGGGGCAGGGGAGTCCACTCTGTCTGTGTGCTTTTAAGTGCATTGTGTTTGTTCACTTGTTGTGCTTTTGCTTTTGCTTTGACTTTCAAACATCTCAACATTTTCTTTATATTAATAGGAATCCAGTAATGCAGCAGGTTTTTATCACTCATGGGTTTAAAGAAATAACATTAAAGGGAACTCTGATGATTTTTGTGGTGAGTTAGGGAGGTATTTTGGCAAGTAATTGGTTTTTAGCAAATGTTAAATAAATCTGTAGACTGCTGGGCTCTTCCATAGTTGCACAGTTGCACAGTCAGTTCTTAATTATTGAAACTAGCAATAGAATAGACTAACCCACATAAAGCTAACACACAGGTAACACAAAGCAGGTCCACATTAGATAAGAACGTCCTATGTGTATTACATTTATCAAGGAATGGAGTTAAACTCAAGTAAAAGTGAGATCAGAAATCTGAAGAAGAATGGTGGGTGTTTTTCCTTTTTTTTCTGCTTTGTTTTAGCATAGCACTGCTAATCTGCAACCTGGGTTACACACCCACATACAACTGAGAGTTGCCTGTACAATTCTGCATAGCACATAGGCAACTTCCTTCTAGTTTATATTCATTGAGAGCTCTATGAGTGCACACTACTAATCTGATTGGCTTTTCAGAGAAAAGAGAAGGCTCAGTCTGAGTTACTGCTATTCAAAATTAAAATTCAATAGAACTTGTCTGCTTTTGTATACTTCAGTGATTTTGAGTGTGAAGAAATCAGTGACTTAAATCAGCCATGATCCATAAGTGTACTCTGGCCATGGCCATTAAAAACGGAACAAGATGACATTTTGCACTGCATATGCAACAAATCAAAGAGTTTGATGTTATACACCAAGGCTTTGTGTGAGTAGGTTGAAAATAGTTCATATTTTTTCTTTTAGAAAAAAATATGATGAAGCTATTTGTTGAAATGGATAAAGCATTTAACTGTCCAGTGTGGAAAGAGAAGAGGAACTTTAAAAATTGCTCATTATAAATAGTAAACAGTTTTGGTGGTGTTTTTGTTCAGCTGAACTGTGTAATTATATAACTGTATGATGATCAAAGGAGTGTCACAGTAAATAAGTTAGATTTTTTTAGTAGTCTAGAAAGGAAATAAGTAACAACAATCTTCAGACATTTGAAATGAAGTAATTACAGTAATCTACATGTTTTATAAAATTTAGGTAATAAACAAAATAATTATTTACATTTTCTGTACTTACTGGTTTATGTACTTAAAGAACAATGTCTTTAGATAGTGAGTTGGCTTTTGAAGCCCAATGAGAAACTTCTTTGTATCACAGGTTTTGTACTATGCTTTGTATGTAACAAGCATGAGAGATATAAAACCAGAATTTATCTGATATCAGCTTCAAACTCTGCATTAGGTACAGAACTTCTCCAAATGGTCAGCATATTACTGTCTCCAGAGATTATTCAAAACTATTCAGTGCTACTTCACAAGAATTCTACTTCGCCTTTGTTAAAGAGCAGTCTGGTTAAAGATGTGTATTTATTTTTATTCTATAACCCTAAAGTTCTGGCATGCTCACATCCTTATGCAAACTGAAGAAATTTCTAGAAATAGGAAGTTTTGCCCTATAATCTTGGTGAGTCAGGTTCTTGAGATAGTATAAAAGGGTGGCACAGATATTCAATGACTGCTTTAGGCAGAAGGTGGAAGACTGCAAAAAAGTATTCATCCCTGTTTAGGAGCCATTCAAAATCCTGCTGTTTGGTGTCCTATAGTGAGACCATCTTCTCTGGAACTGGCCCACCACAGGCCTGCAACCCACTCCGTGTTGTGTTTAAGCTGGACTTGGGTTGCACATGCTCTGAGTACTGATGGGAGAAATTCAGCATTAGCAGATGTCAGAAATTCCTAGACAATATTCACAGGCTACAGCAAAGTCATAGTTTTTTGTCTCCTCAAAACAGAAGTCACAGAATTAACAAAGGCCAAGAGAGAAATGCTTATTATAAGCTGCTTGGGATTTCATGCCCTCTGGGCCCCCTCAGAGGTGACTGAGAAGACCTGTTTCATTCTTGAATTTGTTTGGGTTTTGTTTTGTTTGTTTGAAAATGCATGCTATCTCAGTTGCTCTATTCCATCCCACCCATTGCCTTTTTGAGCTGAACTTTTGATGTCATGCTTAATCAAGTCTGTATATTATTTAAAATACATATCTAATAGTACAATGTATTTGTAGCTTTGCACTGATTATGCTGATATGTATCACTGTTTGTTCTCACTCATTTCCATAAGCATTTCCTGTGTTTCAAACACCAAATCCTATTTTTTAAATTAAGACATTC
>VYZP01012378.1:0-15486 GCA_013400635.1 Hypocryptadius cinnamomeus
ATGTGACCTTTGAGCCTGAGGAGAGCAATGGGTCTGTGAAGGTCAGTGTGGCCTTCCCCGGCCACAGCCACACCGCCGGCTGGGCCGCTTGCAAGGCAGGACAGCTGCCCTCCACACGAGAGCTGCCCTCCACACGAGAGCTGCCCTCCACACAAGGGCTGCTGCGAGGACATTGCCTTACACAGCTCTTCCATCCCCTCCGTTCCCAGAACCTGGAGGTCAAAATCAGTTGCACCTACCGCTACCTCAGGGATGCAGGGTAAAACCTCTGTGGGCGCCCCAGGCTCCGGGGCACCCCAAGAGATTCATTAGGGAGCCCTGTGCATTTCAAATAAAACATATTTGTGGATCTGACAGCTTATGAGGAAGGACATTAATGCAGTTTTAAACTGTTTTTGTTGGCATTCAGGGCCCCTGTGCAGGGGAAGGGACAAAACCAAATCAAAGCCACCAAAGTCCCCACAGTACACAAAGAGAGAAACAGGTGCTTGCCCCATCTGAAATTAAATCCCTTATTTCGCCTATTAAATAGTATCCATGCCCATATCAGGCAATCAAAACATGATTTTTGTCTTTTGTTTCTTTGAACATTGACTTTTTCAAGGTTCAGTACCTTCCAGGAGCAAGTACCATTTATTGCTGCAGAACAGAAATAGCAGAGTGCCTTCATATTCCAAGGGAAAACAGCACAAAATATAGCAAGTACTGACTGTGAAAGAGGGCAGGTTTGGATTGGGTATTAGGAAGGAATTCTTGCCCGGCACAGGTCACCCAGAGAAGCTGTGGCTGCCCCTGGATCCCTGGAAGCGTCCAAGGCCAGGCTGGACATTGGGGCTTGGAGGAACCTGGGATAGCAGAAGATGTCCCTGCCCATGGCAGGGGGGTTGGACTGGATGATCTTTGGGGTGCCTTCCAATCCAAACCATTCTGTGATAAGATATTGAGATACTGCTGCTCCTTAATTAAATTTTATTGTTTGGGATAAGTGTTTCTGTTTGAGGGAAAGCCTTAGCCAGATACAAATTCCAGCCAAAGGCTTTTTGTTTGGCACCTAATCATTCCAAATAACTTCACTGTGTTTTTTCATCCATACCTGAGCTGCAGGAACTGGTCCAACTACTCAAGTCAGTGTACACTGCACTGAATTAATGAAGGCTTGTATGATATCTGTAGTAGCTGGGTCCATCAGTGATATGAAGTGCAGAAAGGCAGTAACTTGGATACTTGACATTTTAATAAAGACAAGCCACCTTTAGGCAGTGCATGTGGTAGGTAAGGGGATATGATGATACCATTTCTCCTTTAAAGTGAGAAGAAAATATTAGAACATAATCTAAATTATTTACATCACAATTTTAAGTAAGACAGAAAGAACATTCTATTGTGCTGCTGTTGCCTTCCTTTAATCCCTAAAGCAACTGTACAACAGATAGTTTTAGAATAGATTTTTTTGAGCACACATGTGTAAGCACGAACAGCAAAAATGTTTGCAATTTTTATTTGCAGTCATTTCAAGTAGTAAAAATTATTTTGGGAAACACTGCGTCTCTTCTGCTACACAGAGACCATGCAAAAGATTAGACATTAGATGAATATCATCTTCAGGAATTTATGAATAGTAGCTGCACTTTAAACAGCTACTACACATGCTATTATAATTTCAAAATTATTTCCCTGTAATTTTTGCAAGATGTGGCAGAATTTTAATTACAATTTCTAATGGATTGATTTTCCCATCACAACATGTAGGTAAAATTAGTCTCCGTCCCATTTCAGAAAAATGAGCTCTGAGTCATTCAAGTGTGGGAGCTCCACATCCTACTGAGGGTAGGTAGCTCTGCCATACAATCTCCCCTTAAAAGGCAGGAAATGAAAGGACATTTTACATGAGGTTAAACATATATAAATATATTTTTTAATATGTATATACATACACACACACACAGTTTACCACCATTAGAACACTTCATCTATTGTCTGGCATGATGCATTGTATGGAGAGACTGTCCAGATGAAAAAGAGTTGCTTTCCAAAGCAGAAGTTTATATTGTATAAACATTTCCATATAAAGAACATACATGGAATTTCCAATGTCCTATTCTAAATGAAGACTGCCCTTAGCCATTGCCTTAACAATGCTCTAATAATTCATCTGGGCTCAGCTAGAAACAAAGAAGTCCATGTTCTGACTGTACATCAGATGTGCTGGGAAATCCAAGTCCAACATAAAGAGAGGGAAAAACCCAAGGTTCTGGACTATGGAGCGCTATGTTACCTGTCACAGCTCTGATACCGGCCAATATCTTCCACAGGTGATTGTTCATATACATATGAATATGAAACTCAGGCCAGGAGCACTGGATCCACAGTAAAGAACTAATAATTCTAGAAAAAGCCTTCAACACATGCAGTTAGTCTGTCCCAGAAGCAATGTGTTACCCTACCAGATAATTCTGAATATTTGAGAAATATTACAAGTACACCCTCAAATCTATTCTTTATCCCTTTAAATAAAATAAAGCAAAAATTACAAAGACCATTTCAGATGCTTTAATGCATTTCTTTAAGTGCAATAGAAACCAGGCTGCCACTTCATCAGCATCAAAATCCAAATTAGATCAAGGAGAGTGGAGGTAATAATGGCAGCAACAGATTCCCTTCCTACTCCTTTCATGGTTAAGTGAAGTTTGTTCCTTTTTTATTTTCTAAGTATGGTTAGGCGCCTCAAGCATGCCTGTTAGGATGGAAAAAGCGTGCAAATCCCAGACCTAGGACCCTGCCAAAAGTCTCTTTAGACAGTCAAGGCAGCCAGAAGTATGCTGAGAGCTTGCCAGAGCCATATTGGGTGGCTAAAATTAAATAAACAGTTAATAAAAAGATTTTGAATCAACCTAAATAAATACAAACTTATAGCTTAACTGCCTTATCTGCTTTATAAAAGAGGATCCAAGACAGCAACCAAGCCTTTGAAATGCTTTGACACCCACAAGTTCTGGACAGCAGATTTAAACAGAGGAGTACTTGCTATTATCTCTTTCATAAGACAAGGCTTACATTTGGAATAAAAAAAAATAACCATTGACTCCTCTGACAGGGATTTCTCTTCTTTAAAACACATACTCGCTCTGCCCCCTGTTGTCAGCAAATTACACCTCAATCCTAGCAGCAAGAGGCCAACAGCAGGTCCTCAGTGCCAGAAATACCCAGAATTAGCTAAAACAAAAGGCAGCATGCCCCAGAAGTATTTTAGGAATACATTTCTGCATAGTGAAAAATGTCCCTAAATCATTATTTGCGTGCTTGAGGCAGTTTGTTTTCTCTGCTCAGTATTTTATTATTTTTGGAAAAATATTACCATGAACACCAAGTGTACACAACTGGCTGGTGTTTTTTGGATATTAAAAATATTAGCTGCTCTAGGAAGAAAAAAAATGTTTGAGGAAATAAAAGATGAGTTTTATGAAAGTTCAGAAGCCTTATATTTTACTTTACCTCTGAATCCTTATACTGAATAAAGATCAGTGCTCTGAGTTCAGCCATTTAGCTGCAATTGCTCTTCTTACCTGCAATGTGAGTTTACAGCCCAGTTTTCATAGGCAAAACGAGAGCACTGATTTGTACTGATGTTTTTCCATATCACAAAATCATGCAAACTCACTGTGGCCAACCTGCAGTGAGGACATCAAAACTAGATCTGCACCCACCAGGATCACCCAGGGAGCTCCCCAGACTTCTCTTGCCTGGAGAGCTTCTGAGCTGCTTAGACCTTCCCTGGTACCTGGGAAAATCAGGATTAAGTAAGGGGGAAAGAACTCTTGGGTGACCAAACATGATCCAACAGAAAAGGAATAACCAAAATCTTAGATCATGGCATTCCTAATGAACACATTGCTATCCCTTCAAAAATAAAGGGCTGATAAAACAAACTCACCAGTGACAGAAATACACATTTCCTACCTCCAAGTACAGTTAACAATAATATTTGCACTCCTGTGTCCTTCTTGGAATAAAATTGTTTAAATAGGCATAAGGAATGGCTTAGTGGGCTAATCTCAAGTGAAATACTCCTTAAATCCACAGGTTTAAACACCAGTGGAGTCACTCACTTTTATCCTTTCCGGGACAGAACAGATGAATGCAGCTCAGGGATAGCTGTGGCTTCCAGGTGGTGCAAATGGAAAGAGAGACTTTTCATAGCCTACCAGAGCAACTAGGAATCAGTTACATCTATCCTAAAAATCAACATTTGTCTGTTGCCCCAGAATTTATTTTCCAGTTGTGGTCCTTTTTCCCCTCAAGTAATATTCCTTCCCTTAGAAAGCAAGTTATTTACCTTCAGTACTCAGGCTTCATTTTCTACAAACACTTCTAAATTTTGCTGATCTATTATTTTAATGCCACTTGAGTTGCTCACTTGAAATCCAGACCAGGACTAGTATCATTATATTTTTATTTACAAGCACCCTCACTAGCTGCCCTTTGGCAGTGATTTTGATCAACCCTATTTTGTGAAACTGTACCTAGCAAAAAAGAATAAATAACACGATCCTAGAAAAAAAACCAAAATGAAATCACATTGGAGAAGTTAGTGATACCTACTTTCTATTCATTTACAGTCATCTGCTTTTAAACACCTTTTTGTGCATCTCAATGTTTCCTCATGGGAAAACAAGAGAACTCTAAAGTATCATCAAGAAATACATAATGCCTTTGCCTGTTGTATTAAAGTGTCCATAAATATCAAAACTATAGATCCAATAGCAGTTTTGGTATTTATTTCTCCATCCCTCAGGAGACTGCAGCCGTTGGCACCTTCTAGCTCCCTGACCAGAAAGCAGAGTGAAGATGGTTATATAAATTAATGTGTGAGTCCATTGTTTGAATAAAAGCTAAGGATTTTCTCTCCTTTATACATTTTTAGCTAATACATTCTTTTGAAGTGCTTATTTAGAAAACATCCACAGCATAACAGGCAAGAGCTCTTCTATAATCCTGCTCTATCATGCAGTCAATTTGTCTGGTTTAAAACACACATAGAGCAAACTGTGCCTAATACATCAGTCTTTCTATATAAACCTAATTTTTGAAAGCTACTGCAGAAGATGAGAAGGGTTCATGCAGGGGGATGATTTAGTAGATATTCCTGATTACATGCAATCATTAACTTTAATTGCAAAACATCTGAATTACCTTAAAAACTGCATTATGGACCTGGCAAAAAGAAAGCATTGCACAGGTCTTTGGCTTTTCCTTGTTTGGACACTTGGACTGCAACCTCGAATTACATCCCCAAGCAGGGAATCAGAAAGGGAGACCTCTAATTTTGCTGCTGTAAACCAATTAGTTGGCCACATTTGTAGAGGAAAAATTAAGTTTTAAAACTGGGTGGCTGGTTGCTATATGGCTTCTCATATTTTGTCTTATACACACTTGTATTGAGACTACCACTACGACTTCTTTAACTTAGTTTAACACAACACTGCTAAAATACACAAATCAGGACTTCAACAAGAAATCTGTTTCTGCAGCAGCTAAAGCCAAAAGAAAATGTAACTTTTTAACACCTGAGCAGCAGTTTTCCAACATAACTAAGCCAATTTAACAGTCTCCAGAAGCAGGACTGGCACAGCAGCTGCTCCCACAGCATTTCACTGTTCCTTTTCTGCTGTTTTAACCTCTTGTGCAGGATTGGACAACAAAACCATCACTACAAGGAGTGTCCAGAGCTACTGTTTCCATCAAGGGAAGCAATGAGGGTGGCTCCATTTCCCCCAAAAGGGAAACCCTAGAGCTGTAATGGATACATACACCTGGTTTTATCAGCAGTTTACCAGCTCACCACACAATCCTAGAATGGTCTGGATAGAAGGGACCTCAAAGCTCATCTCATTCCAACCCCCTGCCATGGGCAGAGACACCCTTCACGATCCCAGGTCACTCAGAGCCTCATCCAACCTGGCCTTGGACACTTCAAGGGATCGTGGGGCAGCCACAGCTTTTCTGGGCACCCTGTGCCAGGGCCTCACCACCCTCACAGGGAAGAATTTCTTCCTAATATCTGACACAAACCTGCCCTCTAGGGACAGGGCTTCACTCCAATTCACCAGAGGAAAGCAAAGCACACATTCCAGCTTCCAGCACAGGGAACACACAGGAACCATAATACAAAATACTGGAAAAGTTTTTGAGAAAGAAATAAACTAAAATAAAAACTGACTTTAATGCTGGTTCAAAACTACCTGCTATCACATTTTGTCACTTAAGGGTACCACAAGTCCAGGACACACTACAATCATTTCAGAAGCCTAAAGTTCAGGTATTTCCTGTCTAAAGCTTTGTTTCTGATTAGAAGCATTTCAACCCAATATATGTATGCATTTACTTGTTTAAAACCTTTCCTCAATGTTTCATCTATATTTTGATACTCCTATTTAAATTTTCTAGCATTAGCTGGCCTGGTAGGCCCTTCAACCTCATTTCTGATCCACTTCAATATGGAAAACTGGGCTCAGGGTGTGTTGTTGTTCCTGTAGCTGCCAAAGGCAGAGGTAGAGTCAAACCCAGCTTACCATGTGTTGCAGAGAAGACTTTCAGCACACTGTAATTTCCCAACTGCAAATTTCTACAGTATTTACCAAATTAACTCAACAGAATAGCTTTATATGGGATTCCCAACAGATATACACAGCTAGGGCTTCTACATTCCCCCGTCCCCTGCCATGCTATTTGCTTGTCATTAACTCCTGTCCTGGGAATAACACAGAAGGCAGAGGAGGAAATGATGCCTTGTTATTATCCCTCCCCACAGCGAGTGGCCAGAAACATTTGTGCTGCTCTTAGCAAATGCTGTCTCAGTCCTGCAGAGACAAGGGTTCATCCCAAAGAGGCATCACCAGCCCACATCTGCATGGACCACTGCAAAGATTGAGACAACCCTACGGACATGGGGCCAGATGTACAAAAAACTGCACAGCAGTTTGGAGAAATTACCACGGTGTTCTAAAGAGACACTGATTTAATGAGCTGGTTAAAAGATCCTCTTTGGAAGTCAACTAAAACTAAATACAAACAACATCTTTCAGAGAGCAGGAAAAAAATGATAAGTTTAATTCAGAAAAGCCCTGAATACTTCCCTTCTATGTAAAGCCAGGTTTTAAGATGTAACACCATAAATCAGCTGGCTAGCCACAGGCATCAGTTTTGTACTGCTTGCATGGCTGTTTTCCCTCCAGTAATTTAGGAGGAAGGAAAAGAAAAAATAAACAAAACCAAATCCAAAGTTCAGTAGCAATCCTTAAATATCAAACCAGGCTGGATATAGCTGCTGAGATCTGTTCCTTGGGTTTGACTTCAAAAGGTGATTTCTGGTTACAAGTCAAGTGAGCAATGTGATTCAGCCACCTCTGGAAAAGAAGCACCTGCAAGAGATGAGGGCACCATCCACCACAGGTTTTCCTGAAGGAAAAACCTCTTTCCCATGAAGAACAGCTGTTCTTCAAGCCTTTGGCTATTCTTCCCCTTTCAACCTCTTTTCAGTTTTAAATGGCCTCTGTTGTCCCCAGCAATGAGTTAAACCCAACTTTTCACAGTAAAAAAACACAAGCCTGCTCACACAAAGGACTTACCAGACAGGTAAGACCTCAGGATGGGACAGTCACAGAATCACAGGATGGTTTGGGTTGGAAGAACTTTTAGAGGTCATCCCAACAGCAGCGACATCTTCAGCTAGATCAGGTTGCTTACTGTTTCCAAGGATGGGGAATCCACCACCACTCTGAGCAACCTGTGTCAGTGTTTTACCACCCTCAGTGTATGACCATGAGCACTGTAAGATAATGGCAGCCCACAGCCATTTCCAAGCAGCTTTTTGCTCCTAACACTTCACTGGCAAGTCAAGTTCTGCACAGCCACTCCTCTGAGCTGGTTTGGGGATGCATAAATTTTTACAAGACTTTTAACTCCAGCATTATACAACACCTTTCAATCCAAACCCACACTAAAAACTCACCTCTGACTGCTGTTCCAAGTCAACATCTACACATTTTAGTAAAAACACAAATATCCAGGTTTTACCTGCAATTTTTAACTTGGAAGTCATCTCTGAGGCACCAACAGTGCTCTTTTCTGCCTGCTCCTTTTCAGCGAGTCAGTTTAAAGTATTTTTTTTAAAATCAGCATACTTAAACACAGAAGAATAACTTGCCTAATTTGGGACAGACTAGTGAGAGTGGATTATAGCAAAATACACGTTTTATTAGCATGATTGTGAAGCTCTGCAAATTATCAGTGTCTCAGTACTTGCAGAACCCAGCAGAGGGCAGGTTCTGCCCTTCTAAACAGCGACAAAATCCTATCGAGGATGTCTGCTGCCATTCAGATGGGAAATGCCCTCACCTAAGAGACCCACCTCAACAGGCACTGGGGAAAGAATTACAATTTAAGATTGCCTTTTACAGCTCAATCCCCACCTGGAGCTACATTCCAGCCGATTTACAGCACAAACGGCTTAACTCAGACCTGCTTCAATGAGCTTGTGAGTCAAACCAAGCAAGAGCCACAAACAAAGTTACCTGATTCAGCTCTGATATACAGGCAAATTATACATCCAAATGTTAATTATAAGTACATTCACCACATATTCTTCCCACTGAGAATTCTGGGGGCAGGATGAAGGATAAACATAATGTCCCTGCCCTGTAACTTTTAGCAAGAAGAGATCATTTTTGCCCTTCAGTTAAAGCATTTTTATTAGGCAACTGATGTATTTTATAAGGAAAGACATTCTCCAGTTAGAGACTCATAGGATGTGCATGGGTAAGGGCAAAGAGAATTAACACTTGAAGAGTATCTACCTCTCCTCACAGTCATCTTTAAGGGTCTCTCTAAGAAGGTATTTTCAATATTTTAGCAACGTTTTGTATGCTATTACTTATACCACAACATGAGGAAAGCAACTACACCTACAAGGCAACTCTATCCAGCTTGTTCAAGTCACCTGTGTCACATCTTCTCTCTGACACACAGAGTTCACCAGGCTTTGCCTTTATCAACCCATCTGCAAATCGAACATCCCAAGAACAGTGCTATTGAGAAAAAGTATCCTGTAGAAAATGCAAAGATGTTTTACAAATCCACTGGATGAAAACTGCCTGTCTAGATGCTTCTTCTATGAGTTCCTGGGTTAGTACTTCTTCTGTAATTTCAAACAAATTCATAATTACTTGGAAAAAAAGTTTTGTTAACATGCTTTAGTATTAGGACACAAATTTCACTAAATAAATTCTACTTGAAATAAATTAAAAGTGTTAAAGTACCTGCAGAATTACTGAAACACAGCCATGACCAGGGCTAGGGGAGAAAGTGACAGACTGTGCTCCAGCAGACAAGCCAGAACAGTCTGAGTTCTGCATGGAGAAGCCTTGGGAATCACGCCAGGACAGTCACAAGAATTATTTTGAGCAAACAAACCTCTTAGTTTCAATACTGAGAATACAACCCTATGGAGGTGGGATAGCCTCTGGGGTATGCTGCCTTGGAAGAAGAAAGAGCTGAGCGAACCTTCCTGGGCACATTTTCTCCTGAATCAGAGTATTTTGGAAAAAGCAGCAGCTCTAATCTGAGATTATGCCTTTTAGCTGGGATGTACTGCTGACTCCTTCACTCCTCTACCCTTGTAACAGCCAAAATGACAGAGATTCTGTATGAGCACCTACAAGAGTGATAAGGGAGGGGAAAAAAGCCTCCCCTCCCCTTTCTTAGGGATTAACCAGTAAACTATGATACTTTTAAACTAAAACCAGCCTTCATACACATCATCAAGTGTTAACAGCTACCAAGAAAGTCTATAAATCTGTAAGAACCCACATCATGAAATAATTCAGTTAGCATTGTCACTGTTTCCTTGAAAAAAAAAATTTAAAAAAATATATATATATGCAGTGAACACTGCTGTTGGTTGCAGCTGTGTCTCATACACACGAGAGATTTCTCAAGGGTTTTATGGCAAATGAGCAAGCAGAGGATTCTGCCAAAGGTTGTATTTATCACTTTTGGGTGGGTGGAGAGAGACCTGTCTCCAGATTACCTCATCGTTCCTCGTCAATCACAGAGAGCGCTGTGTGTCAATAAAAGGCATCAGCATTTAAACCAGCCGGCAAGTGTTAAACATTAAGTGTCCTTCCCCCACTGTACTTCTGTTAATTTTGAAAGGGGAGATGCCAGACAACATTTCAATCAATTTTCAGAGGTTTAAGTAAGAACAAAAAGATTAAGAATGCTAAGGCATCAACAGCTATAAAGTACAAATTCTCACTGCCACAAGCTCTTCTCACATATTCCATCCATTTGCTTTCCAGCATTGCTGCTGGAAAGTATCCTTTTGTCTTGCCCTCTGGCAAAAAAAAAACCCCACAACATGGGGAAACCTGGTGGTCACTGATCTGTGCCTCCCTGCCATCTGCACCCCCTGCAGCAGCCCAGGGCTCCCCCAAGTCCCCCCTGCCCTGCTCCCCTCCCAGCACTCCCACCCCGCTCCCCTTTAGCAGCGTCATTAATAATTTAGCAGCTGCAAGAGACAAAGAAAACACTCTGGTGACACCACCTTGGGGCTGCTAAGATTTCACCAGAATTGTGAAGCTGAGGGAAATACCCAAAACACAGAGCTTATGAATTTGGTACACAGCAAAGAGTGGAAATTCAAAATTAGGCATAGACACAACCTTTTAATCGGCAGCATGGATCAGAAGAAATGAGCAGCCAGACCTGAAATAAATACACACTTAGGAGTGCAGCCTGTCACAGCTGTCAGGATAAAATAAATGTACAGGTTATACTTCTTTGAAGCAAATTGCTGTAATATAATTTACTACTTTGAACCGCTTTAGTGCTGGGAATTTAAAATAATCTCAATGAGCATATTGCCTTGTGGTTGTTATTTTGACAGAAAGTCTGTTATATTATTATTTATAACCAATTAGAGCACTAATTACTGTTTTTATTGCTTTGTTAAGTTCTGGAAAATACTGGGTAAAGGAAAGAGAACAAGCTATGGAGATGGAAGCAATAGTTCTGATCATTTAATTAGGCTGGTTATGAGGGTCTTAGAAACTGCCGGAGATGACAGACCTGGGAAAGGGAAAATGTGACACCTCAGCTGCGACTGGAAACTACAAACAACACACATGTTTAGTTTTTAATTACATGGGTTTGGGAGACCTGCAGATTCCATTAGAACTGCTGTACTAAGTAGAGTTGGACTCAACTACTGTGTGCACCAGAGGCCCTCAAGAAAACCTGGAGGAATTGGTTTTGCTTCAGCAGATGGCCCTGTTTCCCTCAGAGCAGTGAGCAGATGTCCACACATGGTGTTAGCATGTCTGGCATCCATGAGCCAGGCACCTTTAAGACACAATTATGAACTATAAGGAACCTCTTACATCTCTATATCCACATAGGCATACCAGCAAATCCTCCAAGAAAATTAAATTATCCTCTAACCTCTCAAGCAATCAGATCATCCAGCTCTTGCAGATGAAAAGTATTTTGTCAATAAGCAGTTTTCCATGTATTGCTGCAAAAGAGCAATGCTGTGTGAAACTGGCAGATAACCAAGTCATAGATTCAGCTTGCTTTTATTTGATAACGCCAAAATCAGTCCCCAGCATGTGAGAATGTAATACCCTGTAAATTGCCTGTTCATTGGTGACATGGATGGAAATAGATATTCCTTCAGATTCCTTCCTGACAAGGTCCTGCAAGAGGTTAGTCAGCTTTCTGAAACAGTCCATTGTGGGAGACAGAGTCAGTACAGGACTACATCAAGATCTTCCTCAGAACACCCTCACAGCAGTAAATACACGCCCTTTAGGACTTTAATGGATTTAGTACTTAAAAACTGTCCTGCAATAAAACATTCAGTGGTGTGCTTAGATCTGAACTGCACTTGGTAGAAACGCCAAATTCTTCTCCAGCCAAGTGACTCCTGCCAGACACACATCACTGTCAGTCTTTGGTCACACAACTTCTTATACAAGGGTTGGGGTTGGAAGGGACCTTTAAAGTCATCTTGTCCAACCCCTAAGGAGGTAAGGGACTAAGATCAGGCTGCTCAGTGCCCTGACCAGCCTAACCTTAAATGTTTCCAGGGATGGGGCATCCACCACCTCTCTGGCTGGTATTTGACCATCTTCACTGCAAAAGAACATTCTTTTATCTAGTCAGATGTACCCCCTTTCAGTTTAAAACAATATTACCCCTTGTTCTATTGCTACAGGGCCCATTCAAATGTCTGTCTCCAACTTTCTTATAAGCCCCCTTAAAGTACTGAAAGGCTGCAATAAGTTCTCCTGGAGCCTCTCCTTCTGCAGGTGATCAAGCCCAGTCTCTCAATCTGTCCTCACATGAGAGATCATCCCTCTAATCATTTTTTGTTCCTGAAGAGTGGCTCTAAGGAACCAGATAAAACTCTCTCTGGGAGGTTTTAAACAGATTATTCCTCTCCTTGCTAGCAGAGCATTGGGTCAAGAGAATGGTCTTGGCACTGAATATTTGAGGTCATTAAATAGTCATTTTCAAAAAGATGCGCCGTACTTTTAATTAAGTCTGTCTTCAACAGTTTCCAGGTAACTTGAAAAATTGACACTACCAATATAAATTAGTCTGGCAGCATCAGCAGCCTGGTTTTGTTCTTTGTACACAATGGACCTATGTATATTGTTCTACAGGTAATTACTATCAGAATGGTTATTAATAGACAGGTAACCGCTACAAAATTAGTCAGTGATTGTTTCTCTGTGCATCTGTTCTTCCACAAGATGTATTGGTTTTGCATTAAACTAGCTCAAGAGAAGTAAAATTGAATAGAAACTGCACAGGGAACTCCTTGGCAGGAGATAAGCACAGGAGCTAATATTGATTGCATTGGTTTTCCAAAGCACATTAGCATCAAATGAATGCAGCTGACCTTGAGAGCCTGCAGTAGTCACAGGAAGGAGTCACTTTAGGCATGAGATTGGATAAGTGCTGTGTTTCAGCTCAGCAAAAGGCTGGACAATTTCACAATTATATTTCTTTTACCTTGTAGCACACCATAAATGGCAAAGCTTTTGGTCTGTGCTAACAGTTGGACTCCGTGACCTTAAAGGTATTTTCCAACCTAAAGGACTCTGTGATTCTATGATTCAAGACAAAAGCAATAATTCCTCCTAGTTTAACTCACAGGGGTTTCTATTTCAAAGACTGAATGCTGCTTCATGGTTTAAGAGAACATTAAGAGAGAATACCTGTAAAGGGATATATTCCTGTTTACTGCCTTTTAAAGGTTATTTCTTTGCATTTCCTGAAATTACTGCAAGAGGAGAAATAATTAAAAAAAAAAAATCTTCTAATCCCAGTGCACATTTAGATGATTTAGATCATCTCCTCTCGCCTCCATCTTTTACATCCATAAATAAGGACATAAAACACAAAGAGAAAGAGGTGATTGCTGCCGCATGGAATGAAGGCAAGGAAACTGGTCTAGCTCATTTCTGGAAGTTCATTTCACAGCTGAATTCCTTTTTATTATTATCTTTTCATTTGGCCATATTTAAAATTGTTTAGATCCACCTAAATCTGGGGATATGATTGCTACTGCAGTTCTCTAACTACCTGGCTGTGTGAGAGACCAGTGACTGGCTGTAACTTCAGCCTACAGACATTAATCCTATTCTCCATCTACTAAAAAGATATTAAAAAAAAAAAGAAATGCATCTTCTGTGATTAATAAGTATGATAGCTTGTTAATTAGTTGGCTAATCACTTTCCACATCTACCATCATCGTTTCAAGGAGCAACTCATTTATTGGACTACAGACCAAGTAAGAAAATGTTCATTTGTTGTCACAATAAGGTCCACTGATTTCAGCATTTTTTGAAACATAATTTTCTCCCTTTTTCAAAAAAATGAATACTTTGCAAGGACAAACTAAAGAGGCCTGAAGTCAGTGTTCAATCAAGGTAACATATTTTACATAGAGCTTCAACATTAGGATAAAGTTTGCATTTTTAAAATTATATTAGAGCAAGAGTAGCATTTCTATATAGAGGGAAGACATTTTGAGAATTACTAATGCCATAAAATTTATATAAAGACAATTTTCTTAGAAGAATGCTATGCTGCACATGCATTTTATATAAAGCAGTGCTTTCTCCTCTAAGCTCCCCAGATGACTTTCAGGAGTCAGCCCAAATGGGAAAAATTGTGTCATGTTAGACAGTAAACATCGTCCTTAAGTAAGATACCAGGTGGCTTGGACCTCAAATCAATGATAGCATCCAATTATTACAAAATAAAATGACCCTCTGAAGAAAATGGCTCCCATGGGCACTACAAATCAGAGGGACATGTTTTCTTCTGGCATGTTCTGCATTTTAAGTCCCCACAAATGTTACTAATAACCTGTCATCCTGCATGAAAATAGATGATACCTGCTGAAGGCACCCACTGAATTTGTAAGCACATTATGTGTATTCTCTGTGATGTCTCTTCATCATCTCCAAACAGATGACCAAATGGCAGGTTTAAGAAATTACTGTCAGTATTACAGCACGTCTGCTTTTTATTTCCATTTACAAACATGAGAAAGGCTGACAACTTCCCTACATTCTTCTGTACCAGCTGAAGTTCTCAGAGTTACAATATATACATTGTGTGCTTAAATTCCCAGGGTAACTGAATGGTACAGGTACATCTCAGTTTGTCTCTAGTTTCCAGGAAAGCAGAAGATGCTTCAATAATATGGTTCTCTCCTCCTTCTGTGGCTATGAAGTCCCTCTTTGCTGTTGCAGTTTTGTAAGTCTATGCTCTACAGAGTTGCTCAAATAGCCTGGAAAGTTTCGTGCTTATCTACAAATACATTAATTCATGCCAAGGTAAACACAAATTAAATGGAGAGGGCGTTAAAATTTTGGCAGGAATTTTAAGGTTTGACAGAGGCTGATTGTGAATCAGGTGATTCACAGGCCACAATTTGAGTTTGTTGCAACATCCAGAGCTAAGGATTGGGATATCACTTCTGTTCTGTGAGTCAACTCAGCTTGCCACTGGTGTAGCTAACAGCTGGCTGGCACTAGGAGGATTTTCCTGATTCAGACTGGAAATAACAGGTTTAGAATGTAATATGAAGAGGAGGAAAAAAAAAAAGAGTTCACCACTCCTCAAGTTATTAATTTTTTAGTAATTCTAATAATAGAATTATTAGAATAGTACAGGAGGATGTTCCTCTTGCCACATGGCACAGCAGCAAAGCCTGGTTCGTAGCAAATTTCAGCATCTTAGTTTTACCAATCCTACTCTTACTGTGTCCAAAGGGGAAATTTCATTCCTTAAGGAGTCACACTTACTGAGCAAAGAGACAACCTGAATTGATTGCTATTAAAAAGAAATTTTAAAAAATATTATTTAGCGATTACTCATGCTTCTTAGTACCTTAATACTTTTATTCCCTG
>VYZP01012380.1:393-12777 GCA_013400635.1 Hypocryptadius cinnamomeus
AACATACATTGTAAATATCTTCAAGGTGATTTAATATTGATAATACTGGGAAATACCCTTTTTTTAAATGCAGGGCTGCTAAGTTAGAAGGCATGTTTTTTCTTTTCAAATACTCGGCTTTGCTTTAGCATTTTTTGTATGGTGAATTTCTTTCAAGGGGTATCAGTAAGCATGTGTGTTAAGAAGTATGGACTAAAATGTTTTTCTGTCTTTAGACAGGTTATGTAAAAGGAATGCAGTTATAAGAGAGCACCTAGAGTGCATCTTGAGAACCCTTAACCCACTTGAGCAGCTAAGTGAGCTGTTCACTGATACCACTGCTTAGTCTTCAAAAGTGTTCACCCATTTGTTAATTAAATTACAAAATAAATATAGGGCAGATGATAAATGTTCACATGTAGGCCTTGAAGAGGAATTAGAATATTGGTATTTTCGAGACAAAACCAAGGTTTGTGTGTGTGCATGTTCATATAGATGTTTCGAAAAAGTAGTCTGAGCATGACTCATGTTGGGAAACCACTTGGGAGAAACAGTCTTCAAAGAAATATGTCAGTGAAAGAAATATGCATCCTTATGAAGCCATAGTGTTTTACAATTGCTTTTATATTGCTTTTTCTGTGTCTGGCTCTAGTTTGTACAGCGAAGACAGAGGTACAGCTATGCTTATAGGTGAACTGGTACATACCTGTCCCATGATCAGCTTTTATCCAGAGTTGCTAACTCTTCAGAGGAGCTTGGAAGTGCTGTTCTACTCTTCTAATGGTTCTTCTCCAGGCATAGCATCAGCTGCGTAACTCAGTAGGTGATTAAAAATTTGTCAAGTTTTCTGATGAGGAGAATCTGTGTTTGGCTGCTACTGGGTACTCAACCTAAAGTGTTGTCCTGAGAGGTGAAGAGGGAGTAAGCACCAGAGGAGTGTGTGCTGGGTCTGTGAGGCCACCTGTTAGAGTGGTCTCCTTTTCCAACAGGTTTCATTCTGGAGAGTGTATGTAAGCAAACAAAGGCTGCCATTCTTTCCTGAGTGACTATGAAGTGTACTTACCCTATCAGCCCTGATCCCTAGAGCAGAATCTGCTTATCTCCCTCTCCAGTTTATTCCTTGCAGAAAGGAGGACTCTCTTTGAAACCTGAGCCCTAAAGCTGACCTGCTTTAGGTGTGTTGATATTGTCTCCATGCTGCCCTTGAATTCTTCAGCAGGTCTAGGTGCCTGCCTTCTAGGTAAGACTAAGATCTGGATAGATTGCAAACCCAGTAACAGGCACTTTCTCTCACTCTTACAATGAAATGAGAAATAATTTATTAGAAGAATACAGAAGATTCTCTTTTTCATCTCTTTAAGAAGGCAATTAGTGTGTTAATATTTTTGAAACTTATATTGGATGATCTGATACATAAGGGTTTGTTTTGGCTTCAACTTTTGAGTCCATGCAGATTTCAGGAAATTTGTTGCAGAGCATATTTTAAATATTTTTAAAATATGACTCATTCCTTTACTTAGGCCTATGCTTATTTCATGTTCAAGTATTCAGCAAACTTCATTTGTTGCCTTTCATGTAATGCTGATACAGTTTTTCACTGTTGTTGGTATTAAAGTTACACATTTGTTTTCCCACACTGCATTTGTGTTTCTTCTTCAGCTTACAAAGTATCTTGTACCTGTTTGTTTTAATTTGGTTTTTATTGCATGCTTTCATGTTAACTGGGATTTCCTGCTGTGAAATGAGCTCAGACTGAAAGTATCAGTAGGGATGTTCCCAGGCAAACTAGAACCAGAGGCCTGAGATAGAGCTCTGCATCAATCAACATCTGCAAATGTAACTAGTGCCATATCTGCTGTATTCATCTAGTGGCAAATTAAATCACACTTGGACTTTTTCAATTCTTTCTACCTATGTGAAAATGTCTGTATAGCAAAGTCAAGCAAGTACCCTGCTATCTAGAAACAGGACTGAATAGGAAGAGTTTTGCTACATAAGCCAGCCTGAATAGGCCAGTGTTAATTGTTCTCTTCTCCATCCTGTATTCCATACTTGCTTTCTCTGCTTAAATACATGAAAATTGGACATGTTAGTGTCTGCTGTTGGATTTGTTAAGCCATGGGTATTGTCAAAATCCTCACAAGCTGTGCTCAAGTTCATCAAGGCCATATCAGCAATTCCCATGTTGAACGTCAGTGACAATTGGTTGATTGCCATCATGGAAAGGTGAAGGTGCAATTAATGAATTTTTAGAATACCCATTAATGAAGTAACCTCCATGTTAGATGGATATAAACTTCTTCCTGACTTTTGAATGGCCTAAAAGCTGTGTAGCTATGGCTAACAAGGTGCTGAGGTGGTAAGGGGCACTGCCAGGCTGGGGCTCAGCCCAGGAGCAGTGCCCCCCTGGGATGGTTCATTCTGAGCATCTCACAAATGGTGAGAAGTCCTGGGTTCCTTGTTGGAAATTTTGCATTGTTAATAAACTTTTTTTTTCTGAAAACATTCACATATATAATGATGAAAGTAACTTTAAATAAAGCTTTAGTAATAGTTATTATTTACTCTGCAGAATTTATAGAAATCAAAGATGAGGGAAGTTGGGCACATCTAAACTAACCTGTACTGAACTGAGTAATTGCATTCTAAAAATGAAATTGTTGCTGAATTCTGGTGTGGCATTGTAAAGTATAATAGTATTAAGGAATTTTTTTACCCTTAATAGCAAATAAGTGGCATTAATTAAGGGGTTGTGTGTTCTGTATATCTCTGATCCTAAATTCCTCATAGATTCAGAATGCAGAATCTTTTGCTCAGGCTGGGGTAAGGGAAAGGTGGAATGGTAGGTTTATTGGTGGACTTATCTCTTAGAAGGTAATTGGCTTCTACTTTTTCTTCTTTATTCCTTTTGCTTTCGGTTATATTTTTAAAGTATATTTTGTGTAGATTTTTCCATTACCCTCAATTTCCTTGTGTTTGCTTGGTGTTTTTTTGAGAAAATGAATGACTTTTGGTTTGGCTCAGCAGGGTAATAGTTCTACCTTGTAGCAGTTTAGATTTCATTTGGTTATTAAAAGTCAAGCTGTAGAGTTTGTTTTTTTCCCTGAAAAAAAATTTAATTATTTATGGTGTAAGCATGCAGGATATTTGAAAAATATAGTATGATAAAATTCAGAATTGTGCAGTAGTAGAATACCATACTTGTAGCTTTTTATTCCAGAGGCATTTTTGTACAGTCCAGGCTTACCATTGCAATTCAGTTTTCCCTTCTTTTGAACAGAGTTAAGGTTTTCTCTATAAATTGAAAACATCTGAAAAGATTTTGGTATAATGTTTGATGCTGATAATATGATATGTTTTTTAATATTCAAGTTTGGGTTTTTTTCTACAGTGTTAATGAACTTTTTTTTCCTTCTCCTTTAGGAGAATATATAAAAAACTGGCGGCCAAGATACTTCCTGCTAAAGACAGATGGCTCTTTCATAGGCTATAAGGAGAAGCCCCAGGATGTGGATCTGCCATATCCACTCAACAACTTCTCAGTGGCAAGTATGTATTCCTAGTATTTATTATTCTCTCAGCATATTGACAGATTATCTGCTACATATTGCTTCGTGTATAATTCAGAATTTATTGGTAACACTGCAAGTTTAGTGCCATGTGCCACACTAATGCACCACTAATCTTACATGCAGCTCTACAAGATGTATTTACAGTAGCATGGAAGAACCATGCATTGGTTTTTGAATGGTTTTTGGATGTCTAAGTTCTCATTTTTTGTCTGTGTGTCTGAAGTGTCTCTAAGTAACAATGGCATTTGACAAATGATTGCTGTAAGAAGAAAATTCCTGGAAAGTTTACCTTTATTTAGATTGCTGACCTCTTCTCTGTTTTTCATTAGTATCTCTGAATTCACTTGAAAACTCAAATTAATTAGAAAATTATCTAGACTTTCAAATGACACAAAATCATGCTAAGTTATTTTTCTCTTGGATAATCAGGTAATCAGCTCTCCAGCCTGGTTAATGAGTAATTTCAGGCAATCAGACAATTTGCATATATTAACAAAGCCACAAAGTGTGTATCTGTTGGATAAAGTGAAGATTGTGTTTTCCAAGAATGTTTTTAAAAGACAAATTTGTAGGGTTTTTGATCAGTCAGAGTAAGATTGGTAAGTGTTTCTGAACAGAAATGAGAGTATTTGAGGAGAAAATTAAGGGGGCAAAAAAATCTCTCTGAGCTGCAAATATCACAGCTAGAAACCTTCAGAGGAACAGTAGAGAATTTACCAAATTTTTCAAAATTGTATTAAGTGCACTGCAGTACAAAAAGTGGCAGTGTTTAGTTTTATGGAGGAGTATAGGAGCCACCACAAGACTATTTGTACTTAGGGAAAGGGTTCCTTTGCTCTTCACTGCTGAAGATGGAACAAATACTACTGAGACTGAATTTTCGTATTTTCTTGATAAAATTGTACTTGAAACTGACTCAGCCTTTTTGTGAACAAATGTCTCATCTCACAGCTAGAAGAGGAAAACTTTGCATATTCTGATTGCAATAGAAGATTATATTGATTGTGCAAACCATCTAATAGTATTAGAGGCTCGTTTTGCCTTGCTGGTATTCACCATAAAAGCAGTGATGTCTTTAAGTTGTTTCATATGGGTAGAAATTGACTAAATCATAGGCCATTATTTATTCCTTAGTTATTGCATATTCTAACTACTCTTTTTTAGAAGGTAGTATTTTTCTAGATACTTTTTCCCTGGTTTGCAGCAGAATGACAATTTCTATGATTTTTTTCCAGGGCTTTTTTGTCCTGCTTTACCATTTTCATCATTGCATATTCTGTCTTCCCTTGCTGCAGCAACTCCAAATGGTAGTTCTGCTAAGCAAAGAAATACATAATTAGCAATTATTGTGGCATTATTACCAGTGTGTTGGTACTGGTTTTGGTTGGGGTTTTTTGGTTCCCAGAGGTTCTGTTATGTAATTCTGATATTAGAATGCTGTCCCTGAACTTTGCCTTGATGCAAATTGAAAGATTTCACATTGTTTTCCAAAATGACACCATCACCACCCCCACCACCCCCCCACCAAAAAAAATCCTTTCTGCAACTAGCAAGTCTCATAGGTCTGATTCTTAGGCTGTGTAAGCTAAAGGAACAACCATGCAATATTAATGGAAAAAATCCAGTTTTGATAAGCATGACTTTTTCTGTTTTTCTGACAGGAAAAGGCATAATTTTATCAGAAATGTTGGCTGATCAGTGCAAGAATAGGGAGATGTAACGCTCATCAAAAGACTCTCATGAAATTAAGTGGAGTGCCTGTGTAGAATTCACAGGATGAAAAGCAAACCAGGATGGTATTACGCTCTAAATTGCAAGGGACTGTAAGTTTTCTATCATCTATTTTATCTGTCTGAAGATGAGATCATCAGTAGGGCAAATAAACAAACAAAATTGCTGTATGAATGGATCACATCTCATGGGAAGTACCTGGTAAATGTCAAGAACTGGTCTCATGGCCTCTGATCCAAGAGTTCCTGAGCTGCTGCAGTAGGTTTGTGGCCACAAGCAGCGCAACATATTTTTCCTGTAATAGTGAAGTACGTTTTTCATAAATTACTAGCCAGGCAGATGGAGTGTGAGATCACTGTTAATACCATCTTGATTAGGTTGGCAGGGACTTAAAGATATGTCTTTGCAGTCCTATCTTCATGTAATCTTTGTAGCTATCTGTAAAGTGAGAGTGTGGTCTCGGTCTACTTTTTGCTCTCCAAATGATAGACATCTTTGGCTCTTGCTTGCAATTTGTTATTTAAGCAGAAAAGGCCAAGGCTGTGGTATTATTTTCATAGTACTGTTGGAGTTAAACATGGGAATGTTTGCATAGTTCTACTTTGTATGATACTTGTTGTGTAGTTTAAAACTTTTGTAAGCAGCTCTGTCAAGCTAGTTACTTCCATCATGCAGATACTTTCCCACCAGAGTCTCCTGCCTTCCACTCCTGTGACATCAGCTTTACATTGCAAAAATAAAGCTCTTTCCCAGGCATAGTATCATTTCCCCTGATTCCTTCCAAGATAACTTTAAAGTTCCACACCTAAACATTTCTCTTTCTTTGGTTTTTTGTCATCTGTGAACTCTGGGAATGAGGAGAGGGCTGGAGAGAATGAAGTTATTTTACAGACTGCTAAAAGTGCTTCCAGTGATAAATATGTCTTTGCTAATACAGCCTTTCTCATTGAGGAATGTTTTGTCATAGAATGGAGTGTTCAGAGGCTTTTTCCTTGTGGTGTTCTGGGAGGAAATGTGGCGGGAAGGCATTTGGAAGTGTGTGTGTAAACAGATAGACTCTTTGCTTGGAGAGGGAAGAGACTGAGGCAGTACACATGTGCTTCAGTCCATTGCCAGCCACCCAAAATGCAGGGGAACCATGGGGGCCTGAAGTGGAGATGAGGGATCTCTCTTCCTTGGAGCACTGAAGATGAAACACGGTTGAGTGAAGGGTATGACATAGTGGGGCTGGGTGGAGCTGAGCCCTGGCCAGGACACAGGCTGGCCTTAGGTGTCCTGAATGGACTTCACCCCCTGTGGCCACTACTCTCCCAACTTTGCATGCACAGGAAGGCAGCCGTGGGCACCCTGCACTGCATCTTGGAGCTGCTGCAAGGTTGCAGGGTGAACAAATCAGCCAGATTTGGTGATACTGAATTGTGTGTAGGAATTGCTGGCTCCTCTCCTGTGGAGCCAGCTTATTTTATACCTAACAAAACCACCTTCTTTTAAATGGGAGTTGTGAGAGCTGTGTATTTGAAGTAGGCTGTTAGTCCCTTAATGCTCATGCCTTGACACTGAGACTCACACAAAGCTCTGCCGTGGTATCTTACCGTGCACTTGAAGATAAATGAAGGCGGTGTAATTACATGGGTGGGAAGTTCATTGTGAAAACTTAAAACCGGGTGATACTGGTTTCCAGGGGTAAATTCAGAGGTGTGAGCTTACTGGAATTGTCTGGTTCAAAATCAGTTCAGCTCTTTTCAGGTAGAGAGGAGCAGTTGCAAGTAATCAAACTGCTGTAGCTTGTACAGATATTCTTGATTGACTGAGTCATGGTAACTGAGTGGGTGTGCATTCCTAGCCCACTTCAACTGCAAAATAAAATATGTTAATTTAAATTGCTCTTGCTTAGGCATTTATGCAGTCAGAACCAGTTTAAAAATAATTTTGGATTCAGTTGGTATGACTTCTCTGTACAGGCAAAGGCCTGGTAAAAATGTCCTGTCTTTTAAAACGCCGTTATGCTTCTTTGAGAAAAAAACTAATACTCTGGGTAACAGGATGCAATTCCTCAGTGCCCTCCCACCCCCTCAAAAAAATCCAACATGGCCTCATAATGCTGTTTTCAGCTGGCCCACTGCTATATAAGTGGAATAAATGCTGCTTTATGTAAACCACTTTGGTCTTTGATTGTCATCATTATTTGGGAAAGCAGAGGGGGAAGAATTCTGCTTCAGTTCTACTTGAGGAGGGTTTGTGACTTCACTGATTTAAAAAAACCCCAACTTCTCACATGCACAGTGAGTGTGTAGGTAATCACACAGCACTTTTGGGATGAAGTGTCTCTAAGAATTGGCCCTTTGCCTTCATTTTGATCTTTACATGGGGAATAATTGGGAAGAGCTGTATCCCTTCACAGTATCCTTTGAACCTTGGCCAAAAATGATGTCACCTGGAACTTTTTTCCTGTCTTGAAAGATAATGCTTTCTAAGCACTCTGGTACAGCTACCCTTTTTATTGTCCTTAAAAATAAATATCAGTTTATTATTATATTATTACTATGAAAAAGTAACCTTTTATAAACTTTAATTTATTTTTATTTTCTCTGTGGGAGTGATTATCAAGAACCTTGGCTATTCTAAATGGAGAATCTGTGCTACTTTTCCCTAGTCTTAACTTTTCAATGGGCCAGAGACAAGATTTTATTATTTTTGGGATTTAAAAATCTTCAAAACAGGAAAATTGAAAGGTTTCAGGGGAATAATGTTAGGACTTAAAGAATTCTGAAGACATTCTTTAAAGAAATGGGTAGGGAAATATGTCTGTTATAAGTGAGATTAATTAATGTATCAAAATACTTTGGCATTAGACATATCCTTGTGTGCAACTCCAGAAATAACTTTTCAATGAGATTTCAGTCCATTTTAAAAAATTCGTTACAATACTGGATTACATGAGCCCAGAGATAAGATAGAACTGTACTTATAATTACAGCATGAGTTTGATTCCAAAGTAATAGTAGTAGAATTGAATAAGTAATGTTCATTCAGTATTGAAAATACTTGTGGGGAGAAAAAGTCAATGTATATGTTATATACTGCATTTGCAAATACATCTGTGGAAATTCAAACTCAAATCTATTGTATATAGGAAATGTTTCCATCTCTGTTGGATGGAAAAATGTTTGGGAGCCTTTAAAATTGCTTTATGAATGCTTTCTAGGTGGTATAGTTGGTATCCTGTCCTTTTGACTTAGAAGTTTGTAGCCAGACCTGAAAGTTTTTATGCCAGTGTGATAAACCCAGTTGCTTAAATAAAACTGGTGTGTTTGCATAGAAGACAGAGAAGGATGAATAATTTTACTGTCTTCCATTAAAACAAAGTAAAGCCCAGGCAAAACCAATGCAGAAATCTTTTATTTCCATTCTCCCTCTTCGCATGGAGGGGCAAATGACAAACTGGTTTTAGTGGCACGCAGACATAGATGCTACTTTGGTACTTTTTGAAGTATTGGAAATAAAAGACTTTGCAGCATGATGAACTGCACAAAGTTTGATCTTTTACATCTTCAAGGAATATAATTAAGGAGCTTTTTTGTCATGTTTGTTGTTCTATTATCAAAGCACATATAAGTACTTGCCATGAGCCAAGCCCCACAGAAGTAGGATTTTTACCCATACAGAACAAAAAGTCAGTCCCTGCTCCAAAATACTAAAATTCCAAATATAAAACAAGTGACAGCAGATGGATGCAAACAGATGGGGGGAGTATGAGAAAACTATGAGACAGTATTAGCCTGTAGTACAGGCAGTGGTCTCAGCACATCAACAACTAATCCATTGTCAAGGTTAGATTTTTATTCTCATCTCCCTTCTTTTCTTCCTCCCTCTTTCCCTCCCTCCTGTTTTTAAAGGCATGGTAAAGGAGAGTTTCAAGGAAGATGTTAAAGAGAACTAGTATGACAAACAGAGAGAAATTAGAAATGCTTTAGAGAACTGATGATGAAATTGTAACAGTAAAGAGATGGGTGGCATTTTGATACTGAATAAAAAATGATAACAAGGATGAGAGTAGGCTGTGGGGACAGACAATGTTGAACATCTACCTATATTTGATGTGATAGAGCTGGGCAGGAAATGGGAAATGCCCAAAAGAGAGTGATGTGGTCAAGGGAACAATGGACACAACCAATCTATTATGAACAGTTTTGGGAATAGCATTTTTAGGGTAAACCTGTATTTGTTTGGATAAAAGAAGAGATATTAAATTGTTCACTTAAATCTCTATGTGACCAAATGTAAGTTTAGGGTGATATTCCCCCTAGATAAGATGTAGTAAGAAGGAACAAAGCTTTTTGGAAAGCCTTAGAGAAGCAGATTTCCAGTAGGAAGTGGGTAAACAAGTGGGAGAATCAAAAGGGGACCAAGCTAAGGGTGTGTGTATGGGTACACACATATGTTTGTTCCTATATGTAAAATTAATGGATTTTCATGTGTGTATGAGCAAAAATCTGTGTGTATCTGCCTCTGTGTTATGAAAATGATCTATTAGTTCTGCTGGTTGTCTACTATTTGCCTAACAAAAAAGGTCATCAGAGAAGTGTGGATTTCGAGTGCAGAGTAGCAGCAACAGAAAAAGGTATTTTTAAGGAGAGTGTTCATTACATTTTGATATGAGAAATAAAAATTAGATTAGCAATTAAATAGGTGAAGGTTGGGACAAAATCGTTTATCTTGTAAAGGAAAGATCAAGAGAAAAATAAGAAATCAAGGTTAAATTATTATGCAAATAGATAGATACGTAGAGATACAGATCTGTGTAAAGACAACACTCTACATGTTAAAAAGTGCAAACATTATAAATAATGCAAGCAGTGGCTTGATACTGTTTTTTTAAAATACAATTTAATAATCACGGGAAGTTATCCTCTGTGCTAAAACTCAGTCTGTATTGTCTGTATTAGAAATAATTTCTCAGATATGCAACCTTCTGTTCATTTTTTAGTACAATTTTTTATGGCTGCTTGAATGTTTAGTATTCCTGTCTAGCCATATCAACACATTCTGCTGAAGTTGAAACCTTTCATATATGAAATAATAAAATGGTATTAGTGTTCTATTTTTTTAATGCTGAATGACTGCATTCAGGAGAAGAATGCTGGTGATTATACAGTTAAAGTTATAGAATTCAAACTTTAAACTTTTTAATAAAATCTGAACAGATGATCTGTGCTTTTTTTTTTTTTTTTTTTTTTTTTTTGGAACTGGCAGGTTTCAGGCCCTCTAATTGGCTTCCCAGCTTTGCAGAGTAATTACAGCTTCAAGCAAACTTTGTCATCTGTGGTTCAGAATGGTGTAAAGTAAACAGAACGTTTTGAAATACAGTTTGTAGTTAGAGTTGCTCAGGAGAGTTTAACTAGCATAACTACTTAATTTAGACAGTAGCAGTTATTTGAAAAAGATAGTCTAGCATTTTAGAATTGTCATGTTGGTTATTGATATGAAGACAAAAGTTAACCTCTGGTATGTACCTGACTTTGTTTTGTTTTTTAAAAGGATTTTTCAATAATTGAGAAACATCCATTGCATTTCTTTTTACTGTTTGGATTTAATTTTTTTTTCCATTTTCGGTATACATCCAAAAATGGCCAAAGGAGTGCTATGCACTTGTTGGAACAGAGTTGCCATTCCCTGTTACTGGTTTTGTATTTTGCTGCTTTGAACAAGTGTTCTCCCCCAAGGTATTTCCTCCCCTCTAATATTAAAGGAAAAGTTCTCATGACCGATGTTTCATCCCAGAAAGACAGAAAGCTTTAGGAATAAAATGTGTAATTCCAAGTTGTAGATGGCTAGCATACAAGAACACAAAGTTGAGTCTGTCTGTTTACTGGCTTACTCATCTTTTTGAATGATAATTTAGACTTCCAACTGTTTTGAGTTGAGATTCAGTCCTTTAATTACATATGTTTATGTATAGTAGCAAACTTGAAGACATTATGGTAGAATGTTCTCTACTCTTGGTAATGACCCAACTATCACTCGAGCATTCGGAGCCAGCTCTCAGTAGCCAGTTTCACTCTTTCTTCTGTGCTTTTGTATTTTCCAAACTATTCACTCAGTCTTAAACTACTATGGTTTTTCCACTAATTAGTAGAAAAATATTTTGGTAATTAGCAGTAACTGTGTATTACAGCACTTATTCATCTTAATAGATTTCTTTCCCCTAGTAGTAGGTGAAAGATATTCACAGACAAGTTTTTAGTCATGTTGCAGTCAGGGCAGGAATACTGTTCATCCCATACATTTGTATACAGCAGCACATGAAACATGTGGGGCTACTAAATATCAGCAGATTGAAGTTATTTTTACCTACTTGAGAAGAATGGGTGGTACACCTCTTTTGGGAATACACTAGTACTCCACTTCTTTCTGAAACCCTTTTTGCTTCATAAGGGATGGATATGAACATATTCAATTTTAACCTTCTGTGAGGAAATAAAATCTTTAGCCACTTGTAATAGAATATTACCAAAGCTGATTAAGTTTTGCTAAGTTTTATTTTCCAATAATTTCCTCCAGTGATAGTGAAATGGCATTTTTGGGGGTTATTTGTCTGGAGATTTTTTTGTTTTCAGTACCATTTTCAATTCTTAAGTTTTTTTAGTACCTTTCATTGATTTAATTAATCATCTGTAATGAAAACTCAAAATAATTTTTTTTGTAGTAATGTTTTATTATTATTTATAATGTTAATAAATATTTTGTTCTTGTTGATAATGTGCATAATCATTTTGAGGGTTGACTGAAAAAATATACTGTAAGTAGTATATTAGATACTGATTTACTTAAAGTACATACCAATGTATATATTTATTATACTTTTATAGTATATTATATATATATACACTATATATCTATTATATACTATATACAATATATATTACATATACTATACTATATATATTATATTTTATACATATATAGGTGAAGACCACATTATATATAGCATTTGGACATAAGCAGATGTAATTCTATTAGTTCCATTTTTTTCATACATGAGTTGGAAAACTTAAATAATGCAATTTAAATGTATGCATATTTGTATATATTGGCAAAGAGA